>JAJKFI010000077.1:4079995-4110958 GCA_029204185.1 Lerista edwardsae
TTGGTTGGTTGGTTGGTTGGTTGGTTGGTTGGTTGGTTGGTTGGTTGATTGATTGATTGATTGATTGATTGATTGATTGATTGATTGATTGATTGATTCCCTCCTTCCTGGCACTCCAACTTCCCTTCCTTCCAAACCTTTTTATTTGATCAAATCATAGTCTACATACATAATAGAACTCAAAACCAGGTTTAAGATGTGGTTTCCAAAAGAGAAGGAAGATGGAAACTGGACACAGAAAGACAGACAACGATGATACATAATAAAATTAAAAGTCGGTCCCATGATGCAGTTCAGAGTTGAAAAGTAAGCTCCAAAACTGGGCAGGCTCAAGACATGTAGACACTGAATTGAAGAACACCAACACTTTGCAACCTTTTGTACTGTTAAGTTCGCAAAGCTCAAACTTCTCTGTTTATAAAGGAAATGTATCAGCAATTTCCATCTTTTTTCATATATCATTAGCTTACAATCAAGTAGCTGCTGAGAGGGAAATGCTGACAGGCTGCCCACATGTCTTAATCACAATGATGCAATCTGCAGGTTCTGTTTCAAAGGCTTGGTCTACTGAAGATTTTAAGAGGCAGATTTGCACATGGAGGTCTATTGGTACAATCAGCAGCAAGACTAGAGCCATAAATTGATTTTCAATGTTTCGATGTTTCCTTCTAGCCAAAGAACCACTGTGTGGACTAGTATTTTGCATGGCACAGATCAGTATGAAATAAGCAAACATTTAACTGAAGCATTTGCCTTAATGGGAATACTGTGAGTATATTACCTAACACAACTGAAATAGCTGTTTTGAGTCACTTGAGAAAACAAAACCAAATGTGATTTCGAGGAGCTGGCTTACATTTCCAAAACACAATGCAATAATTTCTGAATTTGCATTAAAACTGGCTGAGTCCACTATGCCAGGCAAGCCATCTTTGCTTCTCACTAACGTACTTGCTTGTTATGTGCAACTGATGGTGCACCATCAATGATTGGTCACTAAGGTGACTATGCTGCTTATTTGAAAAAAAGCAGTGCCAAATGTCTTTACCATTTGCTATGTTAGTCATAGCTAACATCTGGTTGCAAAAAAGCTCAGTGATCGCCTCCACAAGTCATTGCTGCAGTGAACAAAATTGATCCTATGTTCTCAATTATCTATTTCAGGAACTCTGCATGGAGAATAATGAAGGTTCTGAACATCTTTGTTGCTTCATGTAGAATTGGCTATCAAAAGGCAACTGTGAGAGATGCTTTTACAGCCTTTTTATGAAGACACAAATGCTTTGCCCAGTGATGAATTCAAAGATACGATGCATGACTTTACTTCTTTAGCAGAACTATTTGCAAAGTTCAATGAAATGAAATTGAGGTTGCATGGAAATGAGGTCTATCAGTAGTCTCTATGTTGATTTCAAAGTTAACTCTATTCTATCATAATATACCACTATATACATGAGCTATACCAATTTCCAAGCCTGTCTCAAACAGAAGTGAGAGATATGATACAAGATGGTGATCCACAAGATTTTTTTGCAACCATCTAGATATGCTGCTTGAAGATATGTTGGAGACAAATTCTTTTGATGGGAATTCCGCATCAACACAGGCCTGCTTTGTTGGTTCATCTGTGAAGAACCGGACTACTGATCTACCCCGATCAACCGTCTTCTTCAAAAGTCTGGCAAAACAAACCTCAAAAACCTATCTCTGCTAGGTAGCTTTTTTTCAATCATCTGCTTTTATTAGTAGTACAGTAGTATAGATCCTTTATTGGCATAAGACAGGCATAACGTAGACAAAAAGACAAAAGAACAAAAGCAAACACACACATTGAATCATCCAGGGCACAATTCAGCTTTTTGAATGCACAAATCAGTTAACTTATGCAGGAAGGTTGCCACCCTTTCAGTTATCTCAACCAAAGAGTCCGATAAAAGATAGCATAATTTAGCCACATCAGAAAGCCCCTGCCTTGTTCTCAGAATGGGGACCAGGAAACTTTGGCGGAAACTTAGATTGTGAGCCCTTTTGGGACAGGGAGCCATTTAACTTTAATGTTGTTTTTTGCCTGTAAACCGCTTTGTGAACTTTGTGTTGAAAAGCGGTATATAAATACTATTGATTGATTGATTGATTGATCTCAACACAGAAAGGGCGGTAGAGAAGAGAACGGACGATTGTCTCGATATGCCCCTGCCCGCAAGGGCAGCATCTATCTGCAGGGGGAATCGAATGGAATTTCCCATGAAGGACAGCAGATGGCAGGGCTTCAAATCTGGCTAGAGATAAAGCTCTCCTGCTTTTGTTGTGATGAAGCCATTACCACCTACTGAACTGCATTCACGTGAAAAACAGGCCACTCTTTTAGGTATTCCTGCCAAGGTTGCTCTTTGTGAATGGGAGATTACTCCATTTTTCACCTATGAAGAAAAAAATCCAGCAAAAGCACATGGGAGAGACCCACACAAAGAAGAATTAAATGCCATTACTCATCCTGGAAACAATTCTCATAAAAAGACATAATGGTAGCCATACTTGGGCCAAGACTCCTGTCTGAACCTGCCTGTGCTCTGAAATCCTCTGAAAAGGTTCTTCTCTAGGTTCCCCGACACTCTGAAATCAGGCAGGAAGCACACCTTTTCTGTGGCAGCACACCATCTGCAGAATACCTTCCCAAAGGTTCATCTACCTCAAAAGCCTACTCTCATGTTTCCAGTTCCAGGTAAAAATGGTTCCGTTTACTCAGACATTTTAACTCGGGGTATTCCTGATGCTTTTAGATGCAAACGCTTGGCAACCCAGAAGCTTGGGGGTGGGTGGGTGATGCTACGCTTTCAACTCCTTCCCTGCAGCTGTCTACACCTGGAGGAAATTGCTACTTGCCATAGGAAAAGAGGCAAATGCAGAGTTGCAGAAGTGCAGCAGCTGGTGCTTGCTGCAGGAAAGAACTTAAGAAAGAAAAATGAAGAAAATCTTCCTGGCAGGTATTCAATTTATATCCTATCTCTTCAAAATAATGACAAAAAATTGTTTGAGGAATCTTACAAGTAAAAACTAAGCATGAAGTTAAAATCAATCAATCAATAACCCACAGCACAGAAAATAACACCACACAACTAAAACTAGTGTAGCAGCAAATAAAACAGTTCAGGTAAAACTCCAGGTTTTGTATGCATAAAGCCTGCTTCCGTACAGCAAAAGTACAATGTGACTTGACTCAGAGTGGGTCCAAGACCACTGAGCGCACCACTCTGGGCCAAGTCGTACTGAGTTCTTGCCGACAAACATAAGAAGAGCCCTGCTGGATCAGGCCAAAGGCCCATCTAGTCCAGCCTCCTGTATCTCACAGCGGCTCACTAGGTGCCCCAGGGAGGTACGAGACAACAAGATGCTTGCATCCTGTTGCCACTCCCTTGCACCCAGTACTCTGAAGTAGCCCACCACCAATGTAAGGAGGTTGCACAATCCATCATGGCCTATAGCCCACGATGGACCTTTCCTCCAGAAATCCATCCAATCCTTTTAAAGGCATTACATCTAGGCCAGATGCCATCACCACCTCCTGTGGCAAAGAGTTCCACAGATTAACTACCCTCTGGGTAAAAAAGTACTTCTTTTTATCTGTTTTAACTCTCCCAACCCTCAGTTTTAGCGGATGTCCCCTGGCTCTGGTGTTTTGAGAGAGGGAATAGAACATCCCTCTGTCGACTCTATCCCTTCCATGCATAATTTTGTATGTCTCAGTTATGTCCCCCCTCAGGCGCCTTTTTTCTAGGCTGAAGAGCCCAAAACGCTCCAGTCTTTCTACATAAGGGAGGTGCCCCAGCCTTGTAATCATTTTTGTCGCTCTCTTCTGCACCTTTTCCAGCTCCACTAAGTCCTCTTTGAGGTGCAGCGACCAGAACCGTACGCAGTACTCCAGATGTGGCCTTACCATCGATTTGTACGATGGCATGATAATTTTGGCTGTTTTATTCCCAACCTCTTTTTCAATTACCCCAAGCATGGAATTGGCCTTCTTAATGGCTGCCGCACAACTGGGTTGACACCTTCATATGCTCCGGATGCGGGCTCTTCACCTTAAAAAAATGCTAAAGCTCAGCAACCCGGAAGCTCAGCAGAGTCCAGGCAGCATTCTGTGGCCCACAGCTGGAGAACCACTGCTCCAACAGACAGCATTTGTATTTACCGTTGAAGCTTCAACCTCTCTTTGAATGCCAAATCAAGCCTCCAAAGTGGCTTACAAAAGTGCAGTCCGGAATAAAACACAAACTCTAGTTATTGCATTCAAGCTAACATTTAAAAACAAAAGTGAGAAGCAACAATAAAATAATAATTAAGACAGCCCAAATGCAGTCTGAAACAACATCTTATCTCCCTCCCTAAACACCTGTTAGGAATAGGGCATGTAGGTCTTCCCTGGAAGGAAATGCCACAGGAAAAGAGGCAACCATGGAAGACACCCTGCCTGTTTTCATCTTCAGCCAAATATCTGAATGCCACGGCGCTCAAAAGATGGTCCCGGAAGATGCGCACGGCAGTGATATCATGGCTACTGAGGCTGTGCATGCGGGTATCCCATCCCTGCTTATCGTATCAGGGAAAGCCTCTTATGGTGGGACCACCAGCAACAGCACTTATCTTGCAATGTGTGGAAGGAGCGGTAACAGGCAGAGGCGTTTCTACAGGGATGGCAAAGCTCTAAGTTTTGCAAGAAGCCTTACCTTGCAGTGGAAATCACTCCTCTCCTGCACCATTTTAGCCAATCCTCACAGGGAACAGCAACATCCTGGCGTTGCTTACTGGCTACAGCTGCAAGGGAGAGGAGGGATTTACATGACAGGGTAAGGCTTCTTGCAACACTTAGAGCTTTGCCATCCCTGTAGAAATGCCTCTGGTAACAGGAGCTAAATGCCAGGAGCTCCATTCACAGTAGTTACTTGCAAGGTTGGAATAATTTTTTTCTAGTTACTGCTTCCCCCCTGCCAATACAGTTTGCATGTCACAGCAACTGAAGTCTTCCTTCTAAGGCAATTAAGAAGAGCCCTGCTGGATCAGGCCAAAGGCCCATCTAGTCCAGCTGCCACAGACCAGTGCTTCCTAAACTGTGGGTCAGGACCTACTGGTGGGTGGCGACCTGATTTACGGTGGGTCGCTAAAGGGTGATGGAAAAATCAGATCATTGCCTCAAGCCCTGAGGCTATTCTACAATCAGATTGTGTAGCTGCTAATAACCCTGCAAAGAGCTCAGCTCCTGCAGTTTTCAAGACAGCTGCTAACTGCTCTCATGGAGCTCAGCTCCAGCAGTTTTAAGCACGTGAAAATATAGGGAGATAAATGTTTCAAGGTCTTTTTTCTGGTTATTATTTACTTATAAATACATAATCAAAGTATTTATATACCACTTTTCAACACAAGTTCACAAAGCGGTTTACAGGCAAATAATAATAAAGTTTAATGGCTCCCTGTCCCAAAAGGGCTCACAATCTAAAAAAAATAAATGCAGAGCACCACCAGCAACAGCCACTAGACAATTCCTCTCCCCCTGCTAAATATAAGAGGAGCACCACTTGAAAAAGTGCCTCTTGCTCAGTTAGCAGGTAATAATGTATTTCTTTCTAGATCTTTTGTTTTAAGTATCATAAAGCTAGGTGGGTCCAAAAAGTGTTGTTTAAAAAAGTGGGTCTTGGTGCTAAAATGTTTGGGAACCATTGCTTTAAAGCAGAGATGGCCATCCCATGGCATGCCTGCCACTAGTGAAAACTCAAGACATTTTCTGAGTGGCACACACAAAGAGCTACTACCGAGAAGGTCCTATTCCAGGCCACTCCCCTTCACCTCTACTGGTGACGGCATAGTCAGAAAGGTCCCCCTCTGATGACCCGAGTAGGCTTGTATGGAAGAAGATGGTCCCTCCAGTACCGCAGACCTGAGCCATAAAGGGCTTTAAAAGTCAAGACATCTCTCGCCACAGCATCCAACTTCCTACACTAAGATTCTATAGGAGCAGAGTGAGTTCGGTCCCCCGGGCCAACAAAGAAGGGAGCAATAGCATAGTGCAGGCTGACAATGTTGATACCCGTCACTCCACATCCTGCTACAGCCCCTTGCAGTCAACAGCGATCAGCTGTGGGTGGGACTGACATCGGCTCTGAAGCCAGCAGCTAGGGATGAGAACCCCGGGAGAAGGCCAACTCTTTGCAGTCAGAAAGTCTAGAATCAGTGCTACTACTGTCACCTTTTTTAAAGCAAAAAAACCACCCACAACTGTATGCTTTTACAGTACTACTGCAGAATTGTGACAACACACACACACACACACACACACACACACACACACACAGAGCCCTGTTAATTGTTTGGATGAGTTGCAATCTGGATAGAGCAGCAGGGTGGAATTGCTCAATCTAGCAATTGGTATAGTCAGTGATGTCATGCAGGGGGAACGCGGGGGAACTCAGTTCCACTAGTTAAAATTAGGGCTGACTCCGCCCACTTCACTCTCCCTCCTCCCCCCTCCCAATTCCTCTGCAAGGAGCTTTTCTTCTTGGTTGGCCGGCACTCAGAGGGTTAAAGGGAGCGACTCCGGATACCTAGGGGGGCGAAGGCAGTGATGTCATTCGGGGGAACGGACCAGAACGGGTGTTCCAGATCCTAACGGGCTCTGTGGCTGGTACCGGGTTCCCGACAAGTGCCAATCAAAAGTTAGTTCCTGTTCCTAAATCATTTGAATGACACCACTGGGTATAGTACATAAAACATAAGTTTGTGTTTTCATCAACAGAAGTTCACCCCCAAAAAGCTGACCTAGCGTACAAGCCACAGCTTCGCTTAAGGGAGAAGCGAATTTATTCTTCCAAATAAATTTCAGCTGGGTTGTCCATCCTCGTGCAAAGGAAGTGGGGCTGGAAGGGGATTTTTCTTCCTCTTGCGCAAATGCTCCCAAGCTAGTAATTTTCCAATTCTGCAAGAGGCCTTTTCAACTCGGTGGTTAATACCATCACGGGAACAGCAACAGTGGTAATTGTCCTCTTGGTATAAATGCTTTTCAACAACACTGCTGCCTGCAAGTGCCTTTGCATCTAGACACATGCCTTCATCTAGACACAAGAGGCACTTTTTTTGCTGCACATAAAGACGTTATCACTACTGAGAAATGCTGCCCGGGTCACGTAAACACTTCTATCAACCCCAGCAAATATCTGACAGATATTAACCCCAGGCCAGACATGACCTGATGGTGGCAATTATGTATGAGGCCTCAGAAGTGCTTTTCAAAAGTTTATGTTACAGTCCGATTAACCTACAAGTACCCTCTTCTCCTCCACAGAGAAAGATTAGCACAATTTACATATTACCTATATGAAAACCAGTATATCAATATTGCATAAAGAAAAAGACTTGGTCTGGGCAATTATCTTCTTTTTTTGCCCAGTAAGAAATTTCGTTCTGTTCTTAATTTTAGAACTATAATTAGTGAACACTAGAAAATAATTGCTCTCCTCCCAATGCTTGATAGTTGGCCTACCCTACTGCAGATTTTTCGGCATCATTTCTGAAGCCATTCAGCAGCATTTTTTCCAATGTGTAGTTCTGTTGCAACACAGAGGCTGCATGCGCATACAAGCAGGCGACCCAACAACAAATGGGGTATTTAGGGGTTAGGTTCAGTGCAATCTGCCCATTTGTGGGAAAGGTAAGGACGGGCTGGTCCCAGCCTCTCCCCAGGTAGCAGGCATTTGTCTAGCCTCCAGCAGAGGTGGTGTGAGTTGGCTGGCGCAGACAAAACCAAAGTCAGGGCAACGGAGAGAGACTGGGAAGGCAGCAGAGAAAAGAAAAGACGGCAAATATCTAGGATTGGTACAGCCCCAGGAAATGGGTAGAAAGGACTCTCCAGGACATATTGTCCCAACCTTCTTCCTCTCCTCCACTCCACCCATTCCGTGCTTAACAGACGAATAACCCCGAGAAGGGTCTTATGTTCTTCTCACCCACAGGTTCTCCTAGGCCAGTGGTATTCAAACTTTTTAGACCAGAACCCACTTTTTAGAATGGCACTTGTGTCGGGACCACAGGAAGTGACGTCATTAACCCGGAAGTGATGTTGTGGCAAGAAGTGACATCATCAAGCAGGCAAATGCTGTAATCGTAACATAATAAATTGACACTCAGAAATGCGAATTGGTATTCTTGGACTGCAGCAAGCAAGATTAGGACAAAATATTATGTAAAAGCACTGAAATAAAAACAATTTTTAAAAAACCCTCACTTGAAAATTCAAACTGTTAACGTTCACAAAAGGGATATAGCAAGAGTAAGGCCTGCAGCTTCCAAGATGGCTGCTCCCAGCTTTCTGCGACCCACGTGACATCAGGTCACAACCCACCAGGTGGGTCCTGACCCACAGTTTGAATAACACTGTCCTAGGAGATGAGCTAGGCTGGGAGAAGGGGCAGCGGCAAGGGGAAAGGTGCAAGCAACATATGCCTTTTGCAAGAACAGGGGAGGACTATTTTTCTTCAAGGATTACCGAAACAGAAATATAAATAAATTGCATGCAAGTGTGACATGAACCAATGCTACAGTGAACATCATTTGCTATTTTTTGGATGCAGTTCTCAAGGTGAGCACATTAAAAAGAAAGTCTTGTAACAACAGTGCATGTATTTCTGCTTATACATACAGTACATCAACCCTATCATTTACACACAGGTAGCCCCTCTGCATCTGCAGACAACCCCCTTTGGCTAGTGCGCCCAAAAGAAATCATAAACAGTCAACAAATAGAAACCCACTCCTAAGAAAAGGGCTTCCAAGGTAACAGCAGGAGATGGGCAACAATTTCCTGCCCCTACTTTGTATCTGACATGGTAACTACAGGCCCTGAAAAGATCAAAGGTGGAAAACTAACTTAAGCTGTCACTTTGTTCTTTGAACTCTCATTTGCTCGAGGACTAAAAAGCCAGCACAAGCACAGATTTCAGAACAAGAATAAGAAGTGTGCCTCAATGAAGGCCCTTCTTTAAGGGAAAATTGTGCAGACAACTATAGCCGCCTCTGTCAAAAGAAAACTGCCATTAGGCTGAAATAAGTTAAATAAAAAGCTTGAAGCTAGCGGGTAATTTGCAAAGTAACTTCAACTTCAAGCTCATATATGTTCCTCATGTGCTACAGTCTTTCCCTACTGCATCAAAACAGTTTCTGGATCTTAGACATCTTTCAAACATTTCCCTTGAATTCTCAAAATTCGTCAGAGCAGAAACTGTTTTTAAGCCACTAAAGACACACTCTAGTGCCAATTTTGTCTACTGCCTACAGGCAGATGGACTAAAGATAAAAAAGGACAGGAACAGCATAAAAGCAGCATCATTTAAAAAAAAAAATACGAGAAGAACTGAAGGGAATCCAAATGCCTGCAGTTTCCTAGATAGTTCTTTTGCAGTTTAATTTCTTTCAAGAGAAATTTCAAATGGTAAAAGCGAGATACAAATTCATTGGGAGCTAATTTGCTTCTATGGGGACGTGGTGGCACTGCGGTTTAAACCGCTGCTGCTGGGCTTTCTGACTGGAAGGTTGGGAGTTCGAGACCACACGACTGAATAAGCTCCCGTCGCTTGACCCAGCTCCTGCCAACCTAGCAGTTCGAAAGCACCTAAAAATGCGAGTAGATAAATAGGGACCACTTCGGTGGGAAGGTAACAGTGTTCCGTGCGCTATGGCATATAGTCATGCCGGCCACATGACCACAGAACCTTGTTGTCGGACAAACGCCAACTCTACAGGCTTAGAAATGGAGATGAGCACCGCCCCCTACAGTCGGTCACCACTAGACCATTCAGTCGTGGGGAAACCTTTACCTTAATTTGCTTCTATGTACAAAGGAGTTCTTCTAACATAGTTCTGAAATAAAATACCATTTTAAAAAGAAGAAAGAAATCAAAAACTGGCAAATATATTAGGCCACAAAGGCCAGGTATTCTGATGAGAAAGAAACAATATGAAGAATAGATCTTACACATGTTGGCTGAGCAAGACAATCTGCAGACTTCCTTCCTATTGTGGAAACACCTCATCTGCTACAAGCCATGGACAGTAGTGTGTCTCACTGGCATTAGAGCTGCATCTGGCTTTACTTCCTGATTTTCTCAAACCTGTCTGTGGCTTACTCCTTCCCTGGACTTTTTCCTGCTATTATCTTTAACTGACAGAGCTAAACTGTTCCTGCTCAGAACTAAACTTGGCTGAATCAGAAAGCTGAACTCAGACATAGGAGAGCCTGACGCTCAGTTGTCTAATTTTTATTTTATTTTTTTGGCAGGGGCTGAGGGGAGGATGGAGTAAGAAGAGAAGAAAGAAAAAGGAAAGCTTAACTATGAAGTCTGCTCACAAGCAATAAGGTTCTGCTTAAAATGTCACTTCCTTTCGGGGTTAAAATATTTTCCAGAAATTTTTATAGATTACTTTTCCAATTAGAAATAATTCTGTGGCTGCATCTGCTAACATTATATTACCTGTATCATCTACCTAGTATACTTTTAAAGCAATTAAAATTACTAAAAATGAAAAGTTACAATGAGAATGTGAGGGTGAAAGAGGTAAGTGCAAAAATTGGCTTGAAGCTCAACATTAAAAAGAAACTAAGATCATGGTAACCACTCCCATCACTTCCTGGCAAGTAGAAGGGGAAGAAATGGAAGCAGTGTCAGAGTTTATTTTCCTGGGCTCCAAGATCACCACAGATGGTGACTGCAGCCATGAAATTAAAAGACGTTTACTTCTTGGGAGGAAAGCTATGGCGAACCTAGACAACTTAATAAAAAGCCGAGACATCACCCTGCCAACCAAGGTTCGCATAGTCAAAGCGATGGTTTTCCCAGTAGCAATGTATGGCTGTGAGAGCTGGACCATAAGGAAGGCGGAGCGCTGAAGAATAGATGCTTTTGAATTATGGTGTTGGAGAAGACTCTTGAGAGTCTCCTGGACTGCAAGGAGATCCAATCGGGCAATCCTACAGGAAGTCAAGCCTGATTGCTCCCTGGAAGGACAAATCCTGAAGCTGAAGCTCCAATACTTTGGACACCTCATGAGAAGAGAGGACTCCTTAGAAAAGAGCCTCATGCTGGGAAAGATGGAAGGCAAAAGGAGAAGGGGGCGGCAGAGGATGAGATGGTTAGAAAGTGTCACCAAAGCAATGAACATGAAATTGGGCAAACTCCGGAAGCTAGTGGCAGACAGGGAGGCCTGGCGTGCTGTGGTCCATGGGGACGCGAAGAGTTGGACACGACTTAGCAAATGAACAACAATGAGAATGTAGAATAAAAACACATAACACCACAATTTGCTATTTTAATCAAGAAATTTGCAGGGGGGGGAACCACATCCAAAAACACAGCATCAACACAGAATGCCAGTGATGGTGGCAGGTAAGCCACCCCTGTGCTAGCCAGAATTTGGCCAGCTTTCCTGGGCAGGGGAGGGGGGAAAGGGAAGGGGCAGAAGGAGGGTAATCCCATGGGCAGAGAAGCCCAGGGAGGGGGGAGAAGCCAGAAGCCAGCAGTTATGCTGGATCCTGACCACCATCCCCGGGCCGCACAGCTCTGATCCGGGCCACGGCAAGGTGCTTGGGACTTGCACCTGCTAAATAGCACAGGTACAGATCCGCAGAGACCCATCAGCCGATATAGGAAATACTCCCCTTGCCCCAAGGTGAGCTACAGCTGCCTCCTAACTTGCATTAGGATGCAGCGCAGACCTGCCTACACAAGTTAGGATTGCGCCCTCAGACACCTTGACAAAGTCTTCATGCCTTAAAAATCCGTTCCAATAAATTCAGCCCACTCCATCCATAAAAGGAGGATACATTTCTTCTATCTCTTTCCTGCAATGACTTTATTGTAGTGCTCCCCAACCACTGGTATTTCACAGTATGACACAAGATACCTGGCCGTACTGTGATAGTTACCGCATGGCACTGTCTGGTTTCACCTGACCCTACTGGAAGTAGAAACGTTTGGGGCAGTGGTACATCAGGGGTCAAGGTGTGGCTGCACAGCTTCCCGACTCTTCAAAAGAGACGTGGTTTGAGGAAGGACAGTGCAGAGCACGTCCCGAATGTCAGGCAAGGAACTCACATCTGTGCACAGTTTCTGTCTCTCATGACATGTGGCGGTACTTACAAGCGTGAATACTGCAAAACAAAACTGAAAAGCCCAGTTCTCTGGCAGACCTAACCTTGGACCACAATTCTAGCCCCAGAATTTAATCATTACTCATCAAAGAACATGCTCCTTGAACAAGGCAACTCATAGTATTAACAGATTTGTGACTACTTTTCCACTAGTTCAAAGCTACTTACAACGTGTAAAATAATACTTAAAACAGCTTGCTAACTGGTCAGCTTGCTAACTGGAGTTGGCTGCAAGGACTAAAACAGGATTCAGTGCTTCCAAATATAGATAAAAACCATTTCTGGACAATATCTGGTTTTAGGAAACCATGTTCCTAGACAAACCCGAGGCAATGGCCATGGTTTCCCAGTATGAGAACAAGCCACTGTGAGCCACAGGCTTCGTGTTCTGCTTTTCTCTTCTTTCACACACAAGTGTGGTATTAACTATACGACAGTTGCATTATCTACAAACTTAGGAAACTGTGGTTCAGTTAAAACCCAAAATAAAAGCTTTCTTCTCTCTCCTCCTTACACATGCAAGACAGCAGGGAAGAGAAAAACCTGAAGCGACCATAATTTTGTTTGCCTAGCGCGAGACCTAAGCTTCCCGCTACAATTGAACTGGATATTTCTCAACCTCACAATTTAATTTTTTTCCCATTATAACAGAGAGAAGGCATTGCTGGGTTGGTCCAAGAGAACTAAGCAGTAAGGTAGATTGTATGGCACAATGGCAAGTAAACAATATTGTCCCAAATACTAGGGTGTTCCATTGAATCCCAAAGAAAAAGACATACAAAATAAGTAAGGTAGTCCTGGGTCAATTTACATCAATATTATGCACTTTTGAGTTCATAAAATTGTCACATAAAATGGAAACATCCCAGTGACATCCCAACAATAATCCATTTAATTAAAAAAAAATTACATGCACTTATACTGATTCAGCTGTAACTTGTTTTCTTTATCAACTTGCTGATGTGATTTGCCTTAGTCTTTCCTGGTACTTCAGAAACAGAGCGAACTCTCATCTGGATCACAAGCCCATTTCAGGTGGGTTGTGAAGCACCAAGAGCCGCCATATTGAAAATATGGGATGATGGAAAGGGGAAAGGCTATGTGGTTGTTTTGCTTGTGTCAAGGTTGTAAGTCAATCAATCAATCAATCAACAGGTACTTATATACCACTTTTCAACACAAAGTTCACAAAGCGGTTTACAGGCAAATAGTAATAATAATAAAGTTAAATGGCTCCCTGTCCCAAAAGGCTCACAATCTAAAAAAAAAAAAAAAAAAAAAAAGCAGATCACCAGCAACAGCCACTAGAAAGACTGTGCAGGGGTGAAGAGGGACAATTACTCTCCCCCTGCTAAATATAATAGGAACATCACTTGAAAAAGTGCCTCTTGCCCAGTTAGCAGGGGTGAAAAAGTAGGTCTTTTTCTTTCCGATTCACTTCCTGATGAGAAAATGGCTGAGAAATAACCGGGTCCCGGACAGATTATCATTCTAAAAAGTGGGTCCCAGTGCTAAAAAAAAATTGAGAACCACTGCTATACCCTATACAATTTGTTCAGTGATTCAATCATGGCCATCCTATGTCACATAACTGAGCAGATTCTAGCTACCTACTTCAGGTCACACCATATTTCTCAATACAATGGTGTTTTTTTTTTACTTCAGTTCTATTCTTATATTATTTCAGTGGCATTGTTTTAATATATTAATATTTTCTGGTCTGAAACAGTACAATTTAAAACAGGTGGTTAAGACTTCTGCTTATTTCTAGGCAGCACTTTGTGCACTTGATCCCTAATTTGAATCCACCACGCTATTAGTCAGGATTCATCTCTGAGGCCCATGTCAACGAAAAGAGGATACTGTAATGCCTGACAACCAAACGTTCTCCCCAGGGCTGGTGGATGCCCAGTTATCACGAAAGTGCTTAGCAGGTCTCAATTCCCACTTCAGTAGTCAACAGATCACTCAAATTTGATGCTCCACATATATGAACAGCCAAAGATCTTCTCTATGTCTGTACAAACGCACATTTAATTTAGCAGCTTAGTTACTGAAGACTGGAACTGTGGTGATGAAGAAGAAAACACAATGAAAGTTTTACCAGCTATGAAGACCAGTTGGGAAAAGGTATCCTTCGGCCCCAAAGGTGCTCTATGATGACTTTCCTTCAAAGCTTTTTTTGGTTGTTCCCTTTCAGTCTGCCAACATGACTCCAATATAAGTAGGTATTGGTAGGAGGCATTATCCTCTCCCATAGTAAGGCAGCTCAACACTGCAGGGACTTGGGAAAGATAGCACACTGAAAAGAGGATATTCAAACTGTTCAGTTCCTTTTATTTTATTATTAATTTGAAGAATTTATATCCTGCTTTTCCCACGCTGAAACAAATGCCCAAGGCAGCTTACATGGGCAGGCTAGTCCAAACCACCATTTTTCAATGGGGATTTTATAAATATACAGTACTCTGTGGTTCACCGAATCCTCAGTCCCAGGTGTAGCCTTCACAGTGTGGTTCTCTCCTCTGGCTGCCTGCCATCAAAACTTCAGCAGGCAACTGTCAAGCCAAGCTTGGACAGGTCCTTAAGGTTGTATTCCATTCTTTTGTCAGCTAGCCTCGCACACTTCCTCCCAACTCTCGCTTGTGGTGACTAATCAGCTCCACAACAACTCCGTCCTGCTACAACAGGTACAGCAGCCTGACATTCCATCTCCCATCCAAAAATCAGGGATTCTCCTGCTTAGCTTCAGGCAGTACCAGCTGCTCCACCATCAGTCCACACCACACCTTTTAGATGCTCTTTTTATTTTGGGGTTTGTTCAGAGGAATAGGCCCGCTCTCTGTCAAGCTCCCCCACCTATTTTGCAATGCTTGCTAACGGTTAGCCAGGCCACAGGAGGCTAGTAACTTTTGTAGACTTGCTAGCAAGAATTAACCAGTTTTCAAGAGCTATGTTTCATCAGTTTTCTTAGCCAGTTTATCCTGAAGTTAGTCACCTTAAGGTTTCTCAAGCATAGGCACTCTAACTTCACAATTGGAGCTTTGTTCGCTTTTGGATTGTTTTTTTAAGTGATTATATTAAATCTAAACACATACCTCACATTCCAGACAGCCCTCCCACAAGTTCTATGCATCCACGAGGACCAGCTTTTCTCAAACATGCAACACTGAAAACTGCTTTTGAAGTTGTAGAAACTTTCCAATCCAGTTTTGTGAGTTGGCACTAAGGGGAGGGAGGTGTCTGCTGCTCAAAGTCAACCATCTCAAAAGACTATGCCATTTATTAGCATTCCTAAAACAGCCTTTCAGATCCCAGTCATAGCTACCTCAGAAAGAGTGTAGTTCAGTTAAATATTTGAGAGAACTGTCTGGTTAAAAAAACCCCACTGTATCTAGTTGTATCAATGAATACCAAAGTGCCTAAAGTTACAGATTTCAGTTCTCACAAAATATGCCTGGAAATTAGAAGGAAGTTTAATAGAGCAAACGCTATCCTAAAATTTTGAAGAATACTTGGATGCAATTCGATTCAGTTGCAATCCAGTTTCTTACAGTAAAGATCTAATCCTTTATCAGGGATTAAGGACATTGGAGTCTTTGTTGATTTATGATTTACACAAACCCTACTGGTAATTCAAACCTACAATTCAAATGGATTTGAAACACTGTCACTCATGAGATACCCATGAGACCACAAAAGCCTTTTTTCTATTGGAAGCTAAATTACGCAGATCCCCAAAAGATAAAATCCAAACAAATCTAAATATCCAATGTCCACTTTAGAAACAAGAGGGAGCCATTTAACCAAGTTATCATTACATCTCTAAAACAAAAGTAATCCTTCTGAGCATGAGAACTGAAAACTATTAACAACACTTGGTTTCTTTTCCTAAAAACAAGCACCAATTAACAAAATCAAAAGCTACCCTCAGGATGCCTACAACCTTTTGCTGAGGCAAATTCCATCACTCTCCCAGGAGGGAAAAACTAGCTGGAGTTCCCCTTTAAACCAGAATCGGAAAAATCTGAAGTGTACTTCAGATCCTGGCTTATAAGGGAAAACCCCCGATTAGGTCTAAACGATAAACTCAGTTAATGGTGGTGGTGAACAGCAGCCAGGGAGGGGAAATTCCTGAATCTAACTTATCTGGTAACCACAAAGCCAACACTAAATCTGCAGCAGCCTGATAAAGCACCAACTTTCTTTTAATTATTTAATTTAATGCCACTCACTAGCCATGATTAATATGGACTTCCAATTGCCAGCAATGTCACCAGGGCTTTAAACTAGCCACCATGCATATGCAAGCTCATATAGGCAGTAGATTATCATGAACAATACACAAACGGAAGAAATTACTGCTTGTCACGCTGGATTTACAAATTCTACCTTTGTTTTAGATCTTATTTCCCCACCCCACCCACAAAATCCCAGGCACTCAACAACCCCAAATCCTCTGAATGTCATTTCTGTCAGCACATCAGTATAAAATGTATTTTCTAGTTCCAATTCGAGCATTTTAAACTGTAATTCAGAACAGTTCCTTGGCATAAACTCCCCTTAAACTCAGTGGGGCTGAACTTTGAGTAGAATCACAGAATGTTAGAGTTGGAAGGGAAGTAGGAGGTAATCTAATCCAACCCTGTTCAGTGCAGGCACTATTATTCTTGACAGGCAGCTATCCAGTCTTGAATAAGAGACAACCCAAGGCGGACTGTTCCACTATCAGACGGCTCTTACAGTTACAACACTTTTCCTCATGTCCAGCCTAATCAATTTCCCTGTAGTTTCACTCCATAGGTTCTAGTCATGCCCTCAGAAGACACAGAGAATAAACCTCCATTCCTTCCCACTATAGCCCTTAAATATCTGAAGGCAACTACTAACTCCCCTTTTAGTCTTCTCCAGGCTAAACACACCCCTCAAAAGACCTGGTTTCCAGAACCCCCTTTCATTCCAGCAGTCGATGATCTCCTTAAATTGCACGTCCAGAACTGGATGCAGTATTCGTTTGATCTGGACGCTACACCTCTGTTCATGCAGCCTAGCATCACATTAGCGGTTTTTGCAGTTGCATCACACTATTGGCTCAGGTCAGCGAAATCCTTTTCACACAAGCTCCTACCAAGTCAGATCTCCCAACTCCGATTTCCTGAACCTACGTTCAGGACTTTGCATTTCTCTCCACCAAACGTACTGTATTTCTCCAAGTATAAGACACACCTTTTCCCCAAAAAACCGGGGGCTAAAAATTGGGTGCGTCTTATTCAAGGGGTGTGCCGGGCAGACATTTTTCAAATTTCTGGCCCCAAAATTAAGGTGCGTCTTATACTTTGGTGCGCCTTATACTTGGGGAAATACGGTAATCTTATTGGTAGAGGCCCAATCAAGCCTGTCAAGTAAGTTTTGAACCTTAATTCAGTCTTCCAAGATGTTAGCTATCCTATCTTCCCCCCATTTTTGTCATCTACAAATCTGAAAAGCATTTTCTCGATTCCCTTGTTCAGGGCATTTTGGCTAAATACCGGGCAGCACAGGGCTCAAGATAGAGCCTTGTGGCAGGGGCATCACCTCTCTCTCTCAAACCATTTTTTAGCACTGGGACTGGCTGTTCCACCAGCTCTGAACCCACCTGAAAGCAGCACCATCAAGCCCAAATGTTACTATTTTACTCATCAGTTTGTCAAACGTTTGCTGAATCTAGGTACGCTACACCCACAGCATTACACTATAAAAAAAAAGGAGATGAGATTAGTCTGAAGTGATGTGTTATTAAAAACACATGCCGGATTCTAAAAATCACCCCATTATTTTCTAGGCATTAAGTGCTTAATAATCCACTCCAGGATCTTTCCAGCTGTTAACATGAAGCTGACCAGTCTGTAGTTTCCCAGGTCTTCCTTTTTAATAGAATATTATTATTATATTATTATTATTATTTTATTGGATTTATATCCCGCCTTTCTGCCCGAAGGCACCCAAGGCGGCATTACAACAAAAGAAACAATAAAAACAGAATTTAACATTAAAAAAACAATTTAAAAACAATATTAAAATACAATTTAAAAATTTAAAAAACAACAAGCCCCGTGGATCATAAGATTAATCAAGATATAGCCTGTCAACAGTTAAAAGCTTTTTGAAATAAAAAGGTCTTCAGCCCCCGCCGAAATGTTAACAAAGAGGGAACAGTTCTCAATTCGAAGGGGAGGGTATTCCAAAGTTAGGGGGCCACCACCGAGAAGGCCCTCTTCCTGGCCGCCGCCCCTCTCACCTCTCCTGTTGGCAGCACAGTCAAAAGGGCCCCCCCAGTTGATCTGAGAGTACGGGTAGGATTATATGGAAGGAGGCGGTCCCTCAAATACCCCGGACCCGAGCCGCAAAGGGCTTTAAAAGTCAAAACTAGCACCTTGAATTGGGCCCGGAACAGAACCGGCAGCCAGTGTAGTCGCCAAAGCAACGGCTCGACAGAGTCAAACCGACGTGCCCCAGCAACCACCCGAGCCGCCGCGTTCTGTACTAGTTGTAATTTCCGGACCGTCTTCAAAGGCAGCCCCACGTAGAGCACATTACATTGCAATAATCTAATCTAGATGTCACTAGGGCGTGGGTCACTGTGGCCAGGTCCGCACAGCTCAGGTACGGCCGCAGCTGGCGAATCAGCCAAATAGGGATAAGTTCTGCTTGTCTCCATTCACCTGTTCTCCAGGAGTTCTCAAACATTACAAACATTAATTCCAGGAGCACATCTGCATCCTGGGGTATAATTAATCTGGTCCTGGAGAGCTACATTCATTTAATCCTACCTGATCTTGAGCCCCCTCCGTTAGTGTAAACATTGCTAGCCTGAGCCTATAAACCATCTCCTGATAGCGGTGAAGAGATTTGGAAGCCAAGTGCTCATTCTTCCCAGAAGTGGTTTATTACCATAAACTTCAGCTCTTAATAAGTACGCTGTCGAAACTCATTCTATTCTGCAATTAGAGCATAAGCTTAAAGAGAATCACTGCTCCAGACAAGAACTGAAGGGTAAGAAACAAAATGGGGGAAAAGCAATAAGCTCCAAACCCTCCAATATTTCCGGAGAGATTCTGGTTGGTCATCAAGGAAAACAGCGTGATAGGGTAGAAGACAGATCTTGGTCTGATCCCACAAGGTAATTCTTGTTAGCTAAAAAGAAGAATGGCTTTCTAATACAAATATAACCAGTTGGGTTACAAGCCAGGAAGCCAGTGCCTTTTCCTTCTTGCCCACAGGATATTTCCTGAAATCTGATGGAGGAAAGTTACAGGGGACAGACAAATGCTGCAGACAAGGACAGGCCTTTGGCAGCAAGCTTGCAAATGTCTGGGATGAAAGATTGTATTGTCCCTCCCTGCTCACCAAGGCTGTCAAGACACTCCTCTGTGCACAGGTTCCCTCCTCTCAACTACAGACCTTGCATATTTATCCTCAAAATGACTACAGTAAGGGGAAAGCAACATGCCTTCCGCTAGCATGGAGTTGGGCTAATGTGGCAAGAGCAATCAACCTCCTGCAGCAATTAAAGCTGTATCTCTGTACTGCTACAATACAATTGCTACTCTCTTCGGCTTTCTAGTCCTGATCTAGGTGGTGCTTAAGGGTCAACTACACACGATGTGGGAGAACCAAAATTGGGCCAATGGTGCATGCGGAAAGATCTAGTTTTTATAGCCCAGAACCTTAGTGGGGTAATCTAGTTGTTAAAGCCCAGAACCTTAGCGGGGTCAAGAATCTTGAGGTGTACTGAAAAACTCACACACATCTATAGAATTCAACCTAGAAGACTTCTCCAGGCAGAGAAGGAAATATTTACATTACAATCAAATCAGAAAACAGCTTTTTATTTATTAGGAGTTTCAGCCTGCTCACACAGAACTGGTGAAGAGCCCCAAGATTCTTTATTGCATGGCACTCTTGTGCAGGAAGTCAAGCCTGATTGCTCCTTGGAAGGATGAATACTGAAGCTCAAATACTTTGGCCACCTCATGAGAAGAGAAAGACCCTCATGCTGGGAAAGACTGAAGGCAAAAGGAGAAGGGGGTGGCAGAGGATGAGATGGTTAGAGAGTGAGAATGAGATAGCAAGGAGAATGAAATTGGGCGAACTCCAGAAGCTAGTGGAGGACAGGGTAGCCTAGTGTGCTGTGGTCCATGAGGTCGCAAAGAGTCGCACACAACTTAGCGACTGAACAACAACAATCTTGTGCATGAAAAGGTACCTTGCATCCAAGTTACCACAGAACTCAGAAAGAATCTATATAGATCTATATAGAGTCAAACACATTGTATTTTTTTATTTATTTGTTTTACTGAACTAATAAAAATTAAAAAATCTAAATCACACATAATATACTTCCTAAAGTACAACAAGCACGCAGGAATATAGCCAACTTACATATAGTTTTCTTACTACCAAGTCAAAGTTGCAGAATCAGCAAAATTGGCAGCCCTTATTATACTATCCAGGTAATTTCCCCTATTACAGTTTTTTAATCTATCTCCATTAATTCTATTCAGCAAATCTGCCTATCATTAACTCATTCTTCTCTCTCATATGCAAAAAGTCTATGAGCAGTTTCCCATTATTCACAAAAAGATTTACTGACTTCTCTTTAAGTAGAATCGTAAGTTTATCCATTTCTGCAAAGTCCAAGTCTTTTATCCACCATTCTTCAATTGAAGGTATTTCTGTATTTTTCCAGTATTGTGCATAAAGTATTCTTGCTACACATGTCATATATAGAAACAGAGTCTCAGATTTTTGATCTAAATGTTCACCTTTCATACCAAACAATAAAACACATTGTGTTGTTCCAATAGAGCTAGAAATTCTGAAATCAAATGAGAATTTAACATGACATGCGTGAACTAGCAGGATCCAAGGAGTCTGCAAAATTCACAAGGGCAGCTGTTCTCAAACCTTTCAATCTCTGGAGCACTTTGCACTTTAAGACTTGGACAGCCCTTCCAGCACATGCGCAGAGACTTGGGGAGGCCCAGAGCACTGGCACACTTACACTAAAGGTAAAGGTTTCCCCACAACCGAATGGTCTAGTCGTGACCGACTGTGGGGGGCAGTGCTCATCTCTTAGTGTTTCTAAGCCGAAGTAAAGAGCCGGCATTTGTCCTGAGGACAGGTTTCCATGGTCATGTGGCTGGCATGACTATACGCCAAGGCACACGGAACGCCATTACCTTCCCACTGAAGTGGTACCTATTTATCTACTCACATTTTTACATGCTTTCAAACTGCTAGGTTGGCAGGAGCTGGGACAAGTGACGGGAGCTCCCTCGGTCGCGCGGTCTTGACCTGCCAACCTTCTGGTCTGCAAGTTCAGCAACAGCAGATTAACCTGTAGCACTACCACACTTACACTAGGCGGCCACTAATGGTGTGCTTGTGGAGCCCCTGAAGGGATCTCATTAAACCCTAGGACTCCTAGGAGTTGAAAGTGGCCAGTTTTATAGACTGCATAATTAAATGTCTGATTGAATCTGAACCGATTCAATCTATATTTCAAAATAGTTCTTAATCACCGTTGAGGCGCCTACTGTTGTCTTTCAAATGTAATATGTTTTATGCCAATAAAGCCTTCTGTTTACTATTTTCTTTTTCTTAGACTCCTAGGAGGATAGTTTGAGAAATGCTGCACTAGGGAAATGCATTTCTGGACAACCTCACCTATGAACTTGGTGAAGCAGTACAGTGTTTCCTCCTGGTAGACCTTAGTAGTTCATGAAGTTACTTCTGGGGAAAAGCGGCCATTGTAAGAAGTAATTGCAAGTCCTTACAGCTCAAGCCTAGGCCTGTCTACTCAGAAGTCCCACTGAGTTCAAAGCAATGTTCTCCCAAGCAAGAATGTATAGTACAGAATTGCAGTCTAACTGGCGCTAGCAAGCAGGACATAACTTCTTTAAAAAAAGATCTGTTGGTGTTCACACTATGAGCCAAGAAAGAAATGCCTCTCTAACAGCAGCTTTGCACACACCAAAATTGGTCTTAATAGAAGACCAATAAAAGAGGAATGATGCATGTACTGTTCCCTCTAAGTAGGGAAGAATTTCAGGAAGAGATTCTTCACTCCATCGTGTTCTACTTAGGGTTACCGGGTTACCGGACAGGCCACGACTGGAAGGCACAATGCTAGATGGACCTTCAGCCCAAGTCCGGAATTCAATTTTTAGTGTTGGATCATGGCAACAGATACTGTGGTGACACTAAAACAGTCCATTTTAGCAGACCACAGACAGGTCAATCTTTGCAGGTTTAGCATTTAAAATCTGCTTCTCACAGCACCTAGAGCAGCCTTGAAAATATGGGGAGATGGGATGCTGGAAAGGAGGAGGGCTGTGTCTTGCTTCTGCCAAGGTTGTAAATTGGCTTTTTACCCTTTCTGGTTTACTTTGCTGTTGAAAAAATAACTGAGAAATAACCCAACTTATTGCTGCATTCCCAGGACAGTAGCAGGCTCTGGCGCCAGCCACACTTCTGGGCACGACATCACTTCTGGTGGATCCCGGACAGACTGTCATTCAAAAAAGTGGGTCCCGGTGCTAAAATGTTTGCGAACCACTTGCCTATGTAGTACAGCATATATTCTGGCTCTATATAGACCATATACTTCTACAACAGCCACACTTCTCAAGCCCACACCATATACTTCTGGGTGTACCCTTAAAATCCATTACACATACACTCTAAAATCATAACGCACAACACACCACTGATCCAGTACAAAACCAGTGTCCACTTCAAGTACTGCATGACAGTGTGGCAACTATTTTGCCTTTGTCCAGTAATACCATTTAAACAGCATTGTTTATATTTATAACAAACAAGGTCTCATCTGCAAAGGACGGGAAGAACTTTAATCCCCACCACAAGGGACTGGTGAAGCTTTAAAGACAAATAGGCCACCCAATGGCCAACCTGACTTCACAACAACAAATGAAAAATTACAGCTGGTTCCATCACTGAGGTATAGTAGCCATATTTTTGCAGGTATAACTTGGAAGAATCCTATTTCATAATCACAGGATTATGGTTATTGCTTTATTGGCAAACATGTTGTTGTTCGTTGTTCAGTCGCTAAGTCGTGTCCGACTCTTCGCGATATATGCCAATAAAGGTTCTGAATTTGGAACATCCAAGCATGGTTCTTAGCAACTCTGAACACTAGGGTTCCGAATAACCCGCTCACCAAAAAGAAATAGCTAGTGTCCTTCTCTAGCATCTTTCATCCTATGAAACACATTCTTCTACAATGGAATACAAGACCTTCAGGCTGGACCCAAAATGAAGCTGATGTAAACTGCGTACAACTACACAATAGGCAGTTACGGCATGTAGGAGGGGAAAAAAAGTGATTCTATAAAAGTAACATCTGATCATTGTGGACAACAAAGGTAGTTAGGGGCATCTTGTTTTTAATTAAATTATTTTGGAGAAATTAAGGTAAAGAAAGTTGCATGATTAGCAAGGCAAGAAATACCAATTTCTCTCACCATTCACCTCCCAGCCCCCTCCAACAAAATCCACCCTTTTTACCGAAAACAAGACTGCATTATAAATTCTTCTTGGGCCCCCTTAGATGGAGAAAAACAGGGTAGAAATAAATACATACATTTTGTCATTTGAACTTTATAACGGCCTTCAACCCAAGGGTCTGGGAAGGTAAACAGACTTTCAAATTATAATTAGGAGTGGGCCTGAACTGTTCTCCTGCCTACCTTTCAACATCACATTTCATACACTTCTGACCACTGTTACGAAATCATAGATCAGAGCACCAAATTTAAAGGCCTTAAAACAGAAAGACATGCAAAAAAAGAACACACATAACTTCTTTATATTTTAACTGCATTTGCATGTTTTCCTCTAAAACTCGCATAATACTTTCAGCTTACTACAAGATTTACACTTCTTATCTCTTTTTACTATAGTTTCTGTACTGCCACTAAAAGCAAAATACTGACCTCAAAAATACTGTTTGATTTGAAGCTCGCTCCTATTGCCAGTCACCAGCTTAATAAAAGCTTTTGAATAACTTTCTCAATCCAATTTCTCTCTTCTGGCTTTACTTACTTGCAAGAGAGGTACACAGGACTGCACTGTTGCATTCAAATCAAATCGAGAACAATGCCCATTCATGTTCATTTAAAACATTACTGTACCCATCTACAAACACTGGGGCACATTAAACATACTTCCATGCTCCTATGTGCCTAAGAAACCAGAAAGACACTCTCATCGTATTACACTAAAACCACTTTTCTCATTTCACCTCAATAGCAATGTTGATCTCCAAGCCGTTTAAGGTCAGTCCCAATTAAAATATACAACTTAGCAAAGAGCCCACAATCCCAAACTTTAGGACTCCCACGCTGCCCAAGCACAGCTGGAAAAAGCACTGCCAGTGCAACTGAGTGTTCTTGGACGAAGAAAGTTGCATGATGATTCCACAAGCCCGGAGAACCTTCCACTTTCAAATCCTGGACACCAATTTTGTGTGTGTCACCATACACCCCCCTCACACCCTCCAACAAAATGGCGACGTGGACAGTTGTGGGGGGGGGAGGAAGAGGGGAAGAAAAAGAAATGAAAGAGTGAAACACAAGGATTGGAGAAGTGAGAAGGGGGGAGGGGAGAGGAGAACAGAAACACTGTTTTGGGGGAGGAGGGTTGCAAAGGTGTCTGATCAGGGGTTATCTGAGAGGGGTAGATAAAGGGTGGCAGGGTGGCTCATGGAGATGGGGTGGAGGTGCATGGGGATAAGGGGGTGGAGGGGCATGGGGATAAGGGGGGGCACTGGCATTCACACCCACCCAACGCCAATTATGGGGGCCTAAAGAGAAGGCGGCCGCCGCGCGTCCGAGGCAGAGAGCCTGCCCCGGAGGGAGGCGGGCAGGCAGGCTGAGGTCTTTCCAAAATGGCAAAGCATCTTCCTTCGTGGAAGCCCAGCCGAGGGAAAGGAGACGGGGAAGCAGAGGAGGGGCGGGCAGGGAGGAAGGCGGGCGGGCAGGAGGCAAGGCGCGCCCGCGTTTCGCAGAGCCTGGGGGGGAAAGGGGGTCCGGTGGGGCGAGGAAAAGGGGGTCGTCGCCGTCCCCCCAAAGCGCCACCGCGCGCGCGCGCCCTCCAGGTGGCCCCGGGACTGAGGCTCCTCTCCATCCTCCCCTCGCTCCCTGCGAACAAAAGAGGGGCAGGGAGGCCGCCGCGGGGACCCGCCTCGTACCTTTTCTTCTCGCTGGGGCCGCCCGTCGGCGAGGGCTCCATGGCGACGGGGGAGGCCAGCCTGGCCGGCCGAGAGAGGCCCCGCGAAGCCGCGAGGGAGAGGCGCAGGAAGGAAGGAAGGAAGGCAGGGCAGGCGACGAGCCTCCTCCTCCGAGCGGCGCGAGTCCCGAGTCCGGGGCGTGAGGAGGCGGCAGAGTCACGGCGGGCGGAGCCTCGGCGGGCGGCCCGGGCAGGCCTCGCCTTCCCGTGACGAGCGCGGGCTCCGCCACTGAGGAGCCGCCTGGCCGCCCTGCCCACCGCCGCGGCCCCGGCCCCGGCGCGCTTCACGTGCGGGACTGTGTGTGTGTGGAGCCGGCTGGCAGAAGGCCCTCGGACGAGGGAGAGTGGCTTGGGCGGAGCGCCCCTGCTGCTGCGACTGCGGCGAGAGCGCTTCCGAGCGCGTGCAGAGCGCACGCTCTCTTGGCTGGCTGGCAGACAGGCAAAGGAAATGTATCTTTCAAAAAAGATAGCGCGTGATTAATCTTTGGAACTCCTTGCCACAGGAGTATATAAATACTAGTGAGTGAGTGATTGACAGGAGGTTGGGGGTGGCACCTGGCCTAGGTACCTTTAAAAAGGGATTGCTAACTGGGCAAGAGGCACTTTTCCCAGTGGTGCTCCTCTTATATTTAGCAGGGGGAGAGTAATTGTCCCTCTTCACCCCTGCACAGGTTTTTTTCTAGTGGCTGTTGCTTGGGGTTCTGCATTTTTTTTTTTTAAGATTGTGAGCCTTTTTGGGACATAAGAACATAAGAAGAGCCCTGCTGGATCAGGCCAAAGGCCCATCTAGTCCAGCTTCCCGTATCTCACAGTGGCCCACCAGACGCCTCAGGGAGCTCAGTGGACAACAAGATGCTTGCATCCTGTGGCCACTCCCTTGCACCTGGCATTCTGAAGTAGCCTACTATTAATGGAAGGAGATTGCACCACCCATCATGGCATATAGCCCACGATGGACTTGTCCTCCAGAAATCTGTCCAGTCCCCTTTTAAAGGCATTTAGGTCAGATGCCATCACTACCTCCTGTGGCAAGGAGTTCCCTAGCTTAATTACCCGCTGGGTAAAAAAGTATTTCCTTTTATCTGTTTTAACTCTCCCAACACTCAATTTCAGTGGATGTCCCCTGGTTTTGGTACTGTGAGAGAGGGAAAAAGAATATGCCTCTATCGATTCTATCCCTCCCGTGCATGATTTTGTATGTCTCAATCATGCCCCCCCCAGGTGCCTTTTTTCCAGACTGAAGAGCCCCAAACGCTGCAGTCTTTCTTCTTAAGGGAGGTGCCCCATCTCCGTAATCATTTTTGTTGCTCTCTTCGGCACCTTTTCCAGCTCCACTATGTCCTTTTTGAGATGTGGTGACCAGAACTGTACGCAATACTCTAGATGTGGCCTTACCATTGATTTGTACAATGGCATGATAATATTGGATAAGATGGACAGGGAGCCATTTAACTTTACTATTATTTTTTGCCTGTAAACCGCTTTGTAAACTTTGTGTTGCAAAGTGGATTATCAATACTGTTGGTTGGTTGGTTGGTTGATTGATTGGACCAATTTCTAGAAGAGAAGTCCATCACAGATTGACAGCCATGATGGGTGCTGCAGCCTAGAAGCAGAATCATAAAGTTTTGCTGGAAGGGCCATGGGCTGGGCTTCCCCTGCGCACCTTCCGAATTTCCAGCCAAAAAGGTGCTTCTCTTACAAGGTGCCTGCAGCTAGGGTCGGAGAGAGAGGTATTCGGAAGAGGGCTGCTTCACACATTACAGATTTTCTGCACAGGAGACACTTTGGCTGTGAGGAAATGAACATGGGTGTTTCAGAGCATGAGCAGAGTGCATTCTTTCTGCACAGGGTAAGCACACAGGGCGCATTCCTAACCTGGAGTTAAGCCAGCACAGTTAGGCCCGCAAAGTT
The DNA here is from genome assembly GCA_029204185.1 of Lerista edwardsae. Classification (NCBI taxonomy): domain Eukaryota; kingdom Metazoa; phylum Chordata; class Lepidosauria; order Squamata; family Scincidae; genus Lerista; species Lerista edwardsae. Next base: position 4,107,393 of record JAJKFI010000077.1, read on the forward strand.
TGGCTGGGATAAGGGATACTGTAAAGTATGTTTGGACCACTCTTAGTGTCAAGAGAGGCCAGCACACAGACGTTCGCCATCCTCCCTGACTCGGAGAATGGTCCAGGTGCGCTTTACGATGGCCCTTCTGCCAGCCAAACGTTGCGGGCCTAACTCCAGATTAGGATTGCACTCACACACACATGTAGGTTTAGGTCGGGGCCACTATAAGATTAAGCTGTGTGTGAACATAGCAGTTGAAAGTGCTTCATTTGGAGACCCAAGTTTGAATCCCTGCTCAGCGACAAGGTTCACTGGTGAGCCCATCACATTTAGCCTAGCCTACCTCACAGGGCTGTTTTGGGGGTGACAGGACCGCATGCGCCCACCTGAGTTCCTTACCAGAAAGTTAGAATACCAATGACACAAATGTTGTGTAGGAACTCCATAATGCAGCACTTCCAGGAAGTCCAGAAACACTGCCTTGAGCACTGCTCGCTGCAGAAATTAAGAGCACAATCCTGTGCTTGTCTCCTCAGTGGTAAGCCACATTGCCTTCAATGAGGCTTACTCTCAGGAAAACATGCTTAGGATTGCAGCCTAAGCAGAGTCCAAGCTGCCTCTGGTATGTCTGGAGCAGGGGGTCATCAGACTGATAACATGAGGCGACCATCTGAAGCCATGGATTGTAACTGATTAAAGGTTGCAAAGGGGGAGAGAGTTCACTGGGATGTTCTCTTGAGCAATCCCATTTAAACATGCAGGAGCTGTGCCATGAATATAGTAGCTGTCTTGCCTTGTCCTACCCAGCCTCCCAAATGCCTTGTGCTAACCTTATTTGTCCCTGAGGGAGAATCCTACTGTTATTTTCTGTACTCTGTTTTCTCATCAGCAACTGAAAAGAACAGGGTTTGGGGTTTGACTCGAGTCATGAGGCCCTGCAAAAGAAGAGAGTGCCTCTGAGCAGCGTTCTCTGTAAGGGGTCTCCTTCCACCACAGCTTTGTGGCATCATGACTCATCATGAAGAAAGGCTACAGCATTTGGAGCTCTAGAAAAAAGCGCCTGAGGGGGGGACATGATTGAGATGTACAAAATTGTGCATGGGATGGATAGAGTGGATAGAGGCGGCGGCGGCATTCAGCCGGTACACTGGGCGGGACTTACCTTTGAGTGGCAGTCCGCCCGTTGCGTCACTCCGCGCTCCGCTTTAGCGGCGGAACGCGGAGTGATGCAACGGGCGGACTACCACTCAGAGGTAAGTCCCGCCCAGCGTACCGGCTGAATGCTGCCGCTGGATAGAGGGATGTTCTTTTCCCCCTCTTACAACACCAGAACCAGGAGACATCCACTGAAATTGAGTGTTGGGGCAGTTAGAACGGATAAAAGGAAATACTATTTTACCCAGCGGGTATCTGTGGAACTCCTTATCACAGGAGGTGGTGATGCCGTCTGGCCTAGGTGCTTTTAAAAGGGAATTGGACAGAGTTCTGGAGGAAAGGTCCATCGTGGGCTATAGGCCATGATGGGTGGTGCAACCTCCTTACATTAGAAGTAGGCTACTTCAGAATGCCAGGTGCAAGGGAGTGGCAAGAGGATGCAAGCGTCTTGTCTTGGGTGCCCCCTGAGACATCTGGTGGGTGAGATACAAGAAGCTGGACTAGATGGGCCTTTAGCCTGATCCAGTGGGGCTCTTCTTATGTTCTTACTAAGGCGTCTCCAGATGTTCAGCCACGATGACATCGTGGCTGGACTTTTGGGTGACTTAGCTCTGCGCAGTGCAGAGCTCAGCTTGGCAGCATGCAGCCACACACCTTAGAGGAAACAGTGCTGAGTGTGTGCAGAATGGCTTCACCACTACATAACCACCCACATCTGAAATGGGGCAAGGATATATGCTGGGTAGCTGTTGGAAATCCAGCACTTCTGTTTTTAGAAATGTTTCCCCACCTACATTACAAGTATTTGACAGGAAAATAAGGGCACAGTCCTAACCTGGAGTTAGGCCGCCACAAGTTCCCAGGAGTGTTGCAAACGCACTTTAAAGCATGTTTACACCACCTGGAGTCAGGGAGCACAGTGCACATCCGTGTGCCAGCCTCACTGACTCCAAGAGTGAAGCAAATGCACTTTATGGCACGTTTGTGACCAGTGGTGTCATCTAAATGATTTAAGAACAGGTACTCACTTTTGATTGGCACGTGTCGGGACCCGCCCACCAGAAGTGACGTCATAAGCCGGAAGTGAGGTCGTGGCAGGAAGTGACATGAAAAAAGCCCTTTTTGAGGCCTCAGACAATTTTAAACTGACCCAACAGTTGCAACAGTATTCCACAGCACCCCCAGAACATGTTAAGGAGGCCTGGCATCATGTTAAAGTGACCCAACAGTTCCAAAACCCCAGAGCAGCTCATTTTTCAGTGGCAAGGCAAGGCAAGGCTCCGCTTGCTGCCTGCCTGCCTGCCTGGCTCTGAGAACGTGCAGGCAACTCAAACATGCAGGAAATTCAAACGTTGCAAGGGGCGGAGTCGACGAGTAGGCGGGCGAATGGGCGGGGCCAGCCATAATCCTAGAAACCGGTACTCGCGTACCCCCGCGTACCTCCTGCATGACATCACTGTTTGTGACACTCCTGGGATGGCTCAAGGGACTTGTGCCAGCCTAACTCCTGGTTAGGATTGCGACATAATTCTGCTTTGGGCCAGACCAAATCTTTGTCACGTCATGTAAGTTTCCTCTTCCATGTATTTTTTTTAATTGCATAATTGACAACGGGGCAATCTGAAAGAAGACTGTGACAAGGGGGCGAGAGTTTTTTAACCTTTACTCCTTCTGCCAGGGGTCGGCAACCATATCGGGCCAAGGGCCTGGATGTTTGGGGATGATGTCATCATGTTGTCGCCGAACCGTCGGGTTGCTGAGCTCCCAGATGCTACCGCACAGAGCTCAACAGGGGTGGCCAAGCCTCCTGCCCAATATGCTGTGTGCCAGGGAGGGAATGAGGGAGCTGCCTGCAAGTTGGGTAGGAAGCTCCCAAGCCGATCTCCATGTGAGCCAAATCCAGCCCATGGGCCATGGTTGTTGACCCCATGCCTTGGTGCAAGCAAAAAATGGTACCACCCCATCACATGAAGTGGTAGGCTACGTCAGAGTACCGGGTGCAAGGGAGTGGCAACAAGATGCAAGCGTCTTGTTGTCTCTTGCCTCCCTGGGGCACCTGGTGGGCCGCTGTGAGATACAGGAAGCTGGACTAGATGGGCCTTTGGCCTGATCCAGCAGGGCTCTTCTTATGTTCACACCTTTACTTCCAATGCACTTGGCAGTTGTGGGGGGACGGACGTATTTTCATCAAGACCAGCACTGAAAAGCCAGATACCCTTTTCTTCGCCTTGTATTTGCATTCCAGACAGCTTCCTGCCCCTGGGTCTGGGCACCATCCTGCACTTGCCGCCCTCCCCCGGCTGTTGCCAGGCACTTTTGTAGCCAGAAGCCAGGAACTATTTTCCCTCCTGCAAATCTTTGTCTTCCCACCGTAAAAACCAGCTCCCTTCCACCGACCTAAGACAGAGAAGTGTTCTCTCCCTGCCCTT
>JAJKFI010000077.1:4110968-4121426 GCA_029204185.1 Lerista edwardsae
GCATTGCGGCTACACTGGCGCTGGAAAGTTGGATAGGATTGGGCCCTTCATCTTCTATCACTAACAGAGAGAGCACAAGAGGAGAGAAAGGGGGTGGTGAGGGTGCTGCTGGAGGGGATAGAATCCAGCACAAGCCATCACCACAGGATCCACCCCCTCCCGCAACCTTCCCACCCTGCGATACACCACTCCCCTGGCCCAGTTTTGCCCCCTCCATTCTGCTCCCTCCCTGGACCCTCTGCATAATCCGCCATTTTCCTAATCCACACTCCAGCCTTCCCGGAGTCACCACAGCAACATGCTGTTCAGCACGCTGCCAGAAAGTGCTTTATGGCGGCTTTTCAGCAGCCAGTGCTGGTAGAGCACAATCTGCCGCTGCTTTCAACCCACAGGATTGGGCTGCTAATATCAGTTGACATACTTCAATCAGTCAATCACTAGTATTTATATACCGCTTTTCAACACAAAGTTCACAAAGCGGTTTACAAGCAAATAATAACATTAAAGTTAAATGGCTCACAATCTAAAAAAATGCAGAACACCACCAGCAACAGCCACGAGAAAGACACTGTGCTGGGGCAAAGAGGGACAATTGCTCTCCCCCTGCTAAATATAAGAGGACACCACTTGAAAAAGTGCCTCTTGCCCAGTTAGCAGGGGTCTTGAATCTTGAATCTTACTTACTTACTTGAATCTTACTTACTCACAGCAACCCTGTAAGATAGATGAACGGGTCTCCGCGTCGTGGGTGAGAAGCTGAAGCGAGGCGATTGGGAGCACAATCGTAACCTGGAGTTAGGCCAGCAAAGTTTGGCCAGCACAAGGGACACTGTAAAGTATGTTTGGACCACTCTCTAAGTCAGAGAGGCACGACACCCTTGGTTTGGTGCCATGCACACAGACGTGCACAATCCTCCCTGACTCCGAGAATGGTCCAAACATGCTTTATGGTGGCCCTTGTGCCAGCCAAACTTTGCTGGCCTAACTGTGCCAGCCCAACTCCAGGTTACAGTTGTGCTCTGGGTCTTGTCTAAGGCCATCTAGTGAGTTTGTGGCAGAGGTGAGATTCCGAGAAAATATTTCCTGATTCGTTGCTCAGGATTAAGCTGCATGTTTAGCAAATGCATTTAGTTTTCAGCTACTGTCTTATTGGCATTGGTGAGTCAATCTATGAGTCACTGATATATCTGACAGGAGGCCTTTGTCACTTCTGGTATGATGAGTCAAGAACATATGAGTGACACCTCAATTCAGCCCCCTCCCATCATATTTAAAACAGTTTGTTGAGATCTCCAGGCCAGGTTCCCGCTCCTGGCCAAATCCTTTTGTTGTGCAATTCATGTGATGTGGCAGAATCACAGCCCGTGGCATCATCCTCCCCCCATTTGGACTCAATTTTGATTTATTCATCAGCTCTTGCAGTTGCAACAACAAACGCTCAGATATATCACAAACTTTGGACTGGAGGTACTTTGCTCAGCTCTGTGAAGCCCAGAGGAAACATGGCTATAGCAGGCATCAGACTGAGCTTTCCAGCATCGCAGCTGACATTGAGAGCGCAATCCTAACCTGGAGTTAGGCTGGCACAGTTTGGCCAGCGCAAAGAACACCGTAAAGTATGTTTGGACCGATCTCGGAGTCAGAGTTGCCAACTTACAGGCATGGGCCATCCTCCCTGACTCAGAGAGTGGTGCAAACGTGCTATATGGTGGCCCTTGTGCCAGCTAAATTTTGCTGGCCTAACTTGTGCTGGCCTAACTACAGGTTAAAGGTAAAGGTTTCCCCATAAACAAATGGTCTAGTTGTGACCGACTGTAGGGAGCAGTGCTCATCTCAGTTTCAAAGCCTGTAGAGCCGGCGTTTTGTCCAAGGACAAGCTTCCATGGTCATATGGTCGGCATGACTATACGCCGTAGCGCACGGAACGCCGTTCCCTTCCCACCGAAGTGGCCCCTATTTATCTACTTGCATTTAGGTGCTTTCGAACTGCTAGGTTGGCAGGACCTGGGACAAGCAACGGGAGCTCCCTCCTTCGCACAGTCTTGAACTCCCAACCTTCCGGTCGGAAAGCCCAGCAGCAGTGGTCCCGCTGCGCCACCACGTCCCTCTTAACTACAGGTTAGGATTGTGGAAAACAATCACTCTGGAAACAGAGTCATTTAAGCTACAGCCTCTGCAATAGTGAGGTCAAGAGCCACAAAAATGTGTAGAAAGCTGTGACGAAATCAATACGTCTCCTGACATAGCATGTATGTAATCATTCATATCGTACGTACTGTATGTGCCGGGGGTAGGCAACATGGGACTCTTGAGCTGCCAGTAGCTCGTGGGGTGGTTACAAATAGCTCGCGGGCCTTTCGGCTCAGAGAAGCCATTGCAGCCGCCACTGAGCAGACATGGCAGGACAGGATGAGAGCACAGAGCCAGCCAGCCCCTCCCTTTCTGGCTGCCACAGACAGGGCAGCAGGGCAAGCAGCTTCTCTGTGATGCTGTGAGGTGGAGCAGGAACAGGGCCTTCTCGGTGGTGGCACCATGCAGTGGCATCATCCTGGCAGAACGGCCCGGTACGCCGTTCCGCCAGTTCTGCGGACGGGCCCAGGCCGCGCCGCCTCTCCTGAGGACAGGCGAGCTGCTCCTGGGCCCTCCCTCCCTCCCTCACGTCCCGAATCGCTCTGAAATGGAGCGATTCGGGCGCTGTGAGGCGCAGGGAGGCGTGGCTGCCCTCCGCCATAGGGTTATAAATCCCTTAAATAAAATAAAAATGACTGCAGATATTGGATTCATGGATACGAAGGCCTGCTTATATGTAGTTTTTAAACTGTGCATTTGTATTAGTTCCAAAAATTATAAAGTAGAAGGGGTAAAAACAGGAATGAAACTCTAAAGTACTCAGTATCACACTAACACTCTGCTAATTTCATTGCCTGCAGCATAGCCACACATGCTACAATTGCAAGCCACAGCCACGGCAACTAACATTGTCAGCACTGGCCCATACTGATTCTCCAGCACAATTCCTCAGTAATCCTTGTTGATACAAAATGTGTTTAATCCCCGACTCTAATCTAGCATTAAAATTAGCACTTAAATTCTTGAATATATTTACTCAGCGTGAGCATTAAACATAGGTTTTAATGCAGTGGACTCTGAGTTTATACCCACTAAATAATTACGTATGAACATTAAATAATAACGTTAATAACATTAAATAATAGCATTAAATAATAACGTAAATAATAACGTATGAACATTTATCCATGGATCCAGGGGATCCCCTGTGCACACGACCAAACACAGAAGGCTTGTATCTTTTTATTTCCATAGTAGCTCTTGCAGCTGAAGAGCCAAATGTGCAGGCAACCAGTTTGTGGATTAGAGGGTCTTTCTTTATTCGTGTCAGAAGCACCCACATTAATATAACTTTATACATGCATCAAAATATATTTTAGAATAAAATACAAGATTAAAACTAGATATCATTTGCCCAGTACTGGGCCACTTCAACAGCGTTCTCCTTTGCCAATATAAGGTCTTTCACTGTGCATGTAGAGGGGCACCGTGCAGTGATGTCATTCAGGGGGAACGGACCAGAACGGGCGTTCCGGATCCTAACGGGCTCCGTGGCTGGTTCCGGGTTCCCGACAAGTGCCAATCAAAAGTGAGTTCCTGTTCCTAAATCATTTGAATGACACCACTGGCACCGTGTGCACTGTAGCATGTGTGAGATGGTTTGTTCTTCTCCACATTCACGCAGCATGTCTTTTATGGGGAAACCCCATTTCCTCGGGTTGTCCTTAGAACTTCCTACCCCAGCATGCAATCGATTTAAGGATTTTCATACAGGCCACGGTTGTTCTTGGCCTGGTGGCGGGCATACATATGTTTGTGCCCATTCACTCGGCAGCTCCTTGCTCGCTTTCCATAGTTCCAAAGCAGTCTGTGGCGACTGGTTATTAGGGGGGGGGGCGCAGTCCTAAGGAAGCTCTTCCGCGATCTCAATCTTGACGGTGGGAGTTGATGGCATTAGAGGGTGACTAACAGGAAGCAGGACAGTTCCTGCTTGCTGTTAGTCTCTATGTAGCTTGCAGACTACTTCAGTTCTTCAGTAAAGCAAGAAACACTTGCGCACAAGTGCGACTACAAAAAATAAAAAGGTATCATAATGGGTGCAATGGGGGTGCGTGTGAGACACTATTTATATATAGGGTTTCCTGTAGCCACGGTTTCCATATCTACGGGGGGGGGGACAGAACCCCCACAGATATGGTGGCCCACTACTACATGAATAAGTATTAGTGTGTACCTGAGTTTCTTAATAATTATATAAAATGTGCGTAACAAAATTCATATGTAACAATAAAAGCATGTGTGTGATATTCATTCATGTCTTGCAGCTCTCAAACATCTGAAGTTTATCAAATGTGGCTCTTACATTAAGCAAGATTCGCCACCCTAAAAGAGCACAATCCTAACCTGGAGTTAGGCCAGCAAAGTTTGACTGGCACAAGGGCCACTGTAAAGTGCATTTGGACCACTCTCAGTCAGGGAGGATGGTGCTCATCTATAAGTGAGAGGGGTCTGACTCCTCACTGACTCCGAGAGGGGTCCAAACATACTTTACGGTGTCCCTTGTGCTGGCCAATCTTTGTTGACCTAAGTGTGCTGGCCTAACTTCAGGTTAGGATTGCACCCTAAGAGTTATATTTGTCACAGATGAGATTATATAATAATAATAATAATAATAATAATAATAATACATTTATTTATATACCGCCTTTCTTAATATCACTAGATTTCTCTAATGATTGAACTCAAGGCGGTTTACATAGGCAGACTTTCTCACAAACCCGAAGGTTTTTACAATTTTACAGAATGTTCTATCTTCCAAGAACAACACTCCTACAGATCTTTCTTTCTGGATTTAGCCTTCTTTCTTTAGCCACCCGTCTGTCGTCTGCTGGCTGATGAGGCTTCCCTGCTGCCACCAGAGATGCAGCTGATTTCAGCACACTCCTCCTCCCACGAGGCAGCTGGAACTCAGCTTTTAATCAGCTGCAGTTTCCAAGATATATATTGAAGTTCATGGACTTTTGAACTTACAGTTTACCATTTTTTCCCTACACCTCTGCGTGTGTGTGTGTGTGTGTGTGTGTGTGTGTGTGTGTGAAGAGAAGCGTTGCCATGGAGCGTGATGGCCGGGGATGTGACTAGGCTGCTGTGGTCCTCTTCCTATTCCACCCAGACTCATGTTGAGAGCGCAGTCCTACACTATGCCGGCCTAGTAAGGCTGACATAGCAGGGCCATATCCCAAGGCCCATCAGGAGGCAGCAGCAGCAACGTGCAGGACAAGGGGAGGTTTTCCACTTACACACGTGTAAGCCCCAGTCATCCCTATGGGCCTGCTCGGATCTGTGCCGGCAAAATAGCAGGCGCAGAGGAACGTGGACAGGAGCGGCCCGAATTGGGGCCACCCTGGCCGGGAACCGGGATAGGGGTATGGCACTACAGCCACTCTGCATCACAACTGCGTCACAACCCCCATCTCCACCCACTGCGCTGCCCAGTTACGCCCCCGGAACGCCTCTGGAACACCCTCGCGGAGGACACCGATGCTTGACTGGCCCCCAGCCGGCACTGCCGACGGTCGCGGCAGCACCCAATTGCTGGCGCTGCTGCTTGCGCCGGCTAAGCACCATAGTGCAGACACACTTTACGGCATGTTTGCAACAGCATTCGGCCAGCGCAAGAGCGCAGCCCCAGCACTAAAGGGGTATAGGATTGCGCTGCCCATGTCTGAACAGGGCTTAGGCTTTGTCTGCTTCTGTTGAGTTCTTCACACATACACCAGTGGTATCATTCAAATGATTTAGGAACAGGAACTCACTTTTGATTGGCACTTGTCGGGAACCCAGAACCAGCCACGGAGCCCGTTAGGATCCAGAACGCCCGTTCTGGTCCGTTCCCCCTGAATGACATCACTGCCTTCCCCCCCCCAGGAATCTGGAGTCGCTCCCTTTAACCCTCTGAGTGCCAGCCAACCAAGAAGAAAAGCTCTTTGCAGAGGAATTGGGAGGGGGAGGAGGGAGAGTGAAGTGGGCGGAGTCAGCCCTAATTTTAACTAGTGGAACTGAGTTCCCCCACGTTCCCCCTGCATGACATCACTGACATACACCCTCGAAAACCCCAAATCACTTGTTTTGTAAGACATGTCATTTGTAAGGACTAAGATCCTTTCTAGCAGCAGGTAGCAGTGACTTACTTTCCCTGGCCTCTACCGACGTACAAGGTTTGCCCTCTTAATTTCTGTTTCATTAGCTGCAGAACTTCCTGACCAAATGTATGACTTACGCCAATCTAATTGCTCATCTTGAAAGGGCAAAGGGTCAGGAGGGAGTCAGGCAGGAAATGAGGACAGAAACGGGGAAAGCAACTCCCTATGCTACTATAACTTTATTCAGGAGTTCAGATATCACACTGATTGTAATGCCAGAGGGGTGTGTGTCCTACTCCTATTAAAATCAACATCAAGGGGGGAAATGGCTGGGCTGCTAATCTCACAGCATAGTACTCTTTTGTTGATCACACTTTTGTTGCCAATAACCCTTGGCCATCAGCTCTCCCTGCTTTTCAGCGCCAGGAATACCTGGACAGATAAAATGTATGAACAACTGTCTAGGCTCCTGCAGAAGCTTATTATAGATGTTTGGGTGGAGTACAATGAGAATGCTTGGGGAAAGGATGTAGCATTATGGGAACTAGCTCCATGCTCCCACATGTGTTTGTATAAACAACTCAAGGGACCTCCTAAGAAGAGCCCTGCTGAAGTTCTTTTTAATTCTTTTTAGGGTACAATCCTTACCTAAAGTTAGGCTGGCACAGTATGTTTGTACCTCCCTTGGAGTCAGAGAGGCCAGTACACAGACATGCACCACCCTCCCTGACTCCGAGAGTGATCCAAATGTGCTTTACAGTGGCCCTTGTGCCGGCCAAACTTTGCTGGCTTAACTGTGCCGGCCTAAATCCAGGTTAGAATTGCGCTCTGTGGCAGACGTGAGATTTACAAGAGGGCAACGGATTAGGGATTCCTTTCACCCCAAGTGTACCTCCCTCCAATCTGACGTTAATACAATCACATTGATCTCTTTCCTGCTCACTTTAGCAGGAATTTTGCCAGTTTAATCCCAGTTTATCCAGAAAAACAGCAAAGAGCAAGGGAGGGGGTGTCATTGCTAACCTCTAGGTGCTGTGCTCAATCTGCCCACTTCCTCTTAGCCCCACACAATAATGTTCATATTCCACTGGTGTAGCTAATGGAAGTGTAGCCCAGTGCAGAGGGTAAAACGATGCCCCGGAAGTGACATCACAACAGGAAGTGACATCACAGTTGTATTTTCATTTTCTTGTGGTTTTTTTGGCCATAACCTTTGATAGAATGAAGGTATTACGCTCCAATTTGTTTCATTGCCTTCTGCATGAAATTCCACATTGAATGGTATATCACATGATGGTATTATTTGTACATACCAAGGTTTTCACCATGTTGGCCACTAGTGTCAAGCTCAGCTTGTTGCCCCCCTAAAGCTTGTTGCCCGGTGCAATTGCACTCCCCCTGAACTTCTTTATGCCTCTGCATAGACAGCATGGATTCCACCCTTGAAAGTTCACTCCCCAGTTCATCAAAAACACTAGTTTTCTCATTTCGCAAGGAGGCAATGATTAATTGCAACGTTCTCATTTAGCAACCAGTTTTTTAAAAAAAATGTACATGGTATTGAAAAGCTTTCCCATAAAAGCAAACATGCAAAAACAATGACAAAATAAAAGTACTGCCAAGAGTTCTGACTGTAAAGTAAAATGAAGGACACAAACGGCTCAGGAAACCCCAGACACAGGAAACAACAAGTTTAAAGCAGCCCAATGTACGCAGTCGGCTCACATGACATTGGAGAGACATCACTTCTGCCTCTTGTTCACACCAGCTGGCAAACACAGAGTACACAAGTCAGTACACGCAGCCTAACCTTTGCCTTACTGCTGTTAATTTTTAAATGAAGCGGATTGTTACCAAGCCTGGCCTGACGCTCCAGGAGCCACAAACCTTCTCCTCCTCCCGTCAGTTCCATGCTGTTTCAGATCTCTTGATCCGCAGATCAGTAGTGGGCATGAATCATTTTTTTCATGCTGCCACTTGTGATTCCAGCAGCAGCAGTGATGTAGGGCTGTTGCTCATCCGCTGTCTGCTATCGCAGGCAGACCACCTGGGAAAGGTGGGGGTCCACCTTCAACTCTGCCACTGTAGCTGCCAGGTGGATTTGCATATGTCTGCTGCCTACAGCACGGGTACCACGAGGGGGCTTGTGCATGCACTTTCCAGAGCATGGGGAAGTATATGATTGAGACATACAAAATTATGCATGGAAGGGATAGAGTTGATAGAGGGATGTTCTTTTCCCTCTCTCAAAACACCAGAACCAGGGGGCATCCGCTAAAACTGAGGGTTGGGAGAGTTAAAACAGATAAAAGGAAGTATTTTTTTACCCAGCGGGTAGTTAATCTGTGGAACTCTTTGCCACAGGAGGTGGTGATGGCGTCTGGTCTGGATGCCTTTAGGAGGGGATTGGACGGATTTCTGGAGGAAAAGTCCATCGTGGGCTATAGGCCATGATGGATTGTGCAACCTCCTTACCTTAGTAGTAGGCTACGTCAGAGTACCGGGTGCAAGGGAGTGGCAACAGGATGCAAACATCTTGTTGTCTCGTGCCTCCCTGGGGCACCTGGTGGGCCGTTGTGAGATACAGGAAGTTGGACTAGATAGGACTTTGGCCTGATCCAGCGGTGCTCTTCTTATGTTCTTAGGATAGCCAATTCTGTTTTATTTACCTCATATTTACCTCAGAAGTTTACCTCATAAATTTACCTCAGAATGCCAGATACAAGGGAGTGGCAACAGGATGCAGGTATCTTGTTGTCTCATGTGCTCCCTGAGGCATCTGGTGGGCCACTGTGAGATGCAGGAAGCTGGACTAGATGGGCCTTTGGCCTGATCCAGCAGGGCTCTTCTTATGTTCTTACCTTTGCAGGGCATTTGCTCCAGTGTCTCCCAAAAGCTGGACCCACCACTGGAGGGTGCCAAGCCCAAGGTTGCTAAGATCCTGGAGTTGGCTCTACCTGCCAGGTTGACCCCGCTAACTGGACAAAGAGGCACCTATTAAAAGGGTGAGCTACCTCAGTAGAGATTTGCAGTGTGGGGGGGGAGTAGGAGGGAAAGTGGGAGGGAAGGCAACCAAAGGGGACAAAAAAGCCACAAATCGCTTTATATTCTGGAGAGTATAAGGGTAAAGGGCAAGAGTATACAGGCAGTTTCTAGGGCGCAATCCCAACCTGGAGTTCAACTGGCACAGTGAGGCCAGGAAAGTTTGACCAGCACAAGGGACACTGTCAGGTATATTTGGACGACGCTTGGAGTCTCTTGTGCGCCATCCTCCCTGACTCCCATAAACATACTTTACGGTGGCCCTTATGCTAGCCAAACCAAAGGTGTCGTGCCCATGTGGCATGGTATAGTGTTCACCGTGGGCACTGCCAAGGGAGCTGGGCGCCTCTGGTGAAAAAGCCAGTGCATAGATTGGCCCACCTACCCAGTGGTGTCATTCAAATGATTTAGGAACAGGAACTCACTTTTGATTGGCACTTGTCGGGAACCCGGAACCAGCCACGGAGCCCGTTAGGATCCGGAACGCCCGTTCTGATCCGTTCCCCCTGAATGACATCACTGCACCTACCCTCACCTCCACTTTGGTCCAAAATGGAGCAATTCCGGATGCGGTTGGGCATGGCAAGGCTGTGGTGATGTTCTTCATCACTGCCTCACCCTCTGGCTCTGAGCCAAACTTTGGTGGCCTAACTCCAGATTAGGGGCGCAATCCTAACCAATTTTCCAGTACTGGGGTAAAGGCAATGCAACTTCAAGGTAAAGGAAAAAAAACATTCCCTTACTTTGAGGAGGCCTCCATGGTTGCCCTCCCTCAACTGCAGGATGCAGCACATGCCCCATAGGGAGGGTTACCAGATCCAAACTGGGACAGAGTGCCTATACCTTTAACCATTTAATTGTATAGCAGAGGGAATTTGGGCAGGTGCAGCTTTTGAAACCGTCCCATGATGAGCTGCACCTGCCCAAATTCCCTCTGCTATACAATGGTTATGCACTCTATGCACTCTGTCCCAGTTCGGATCTGGTAACCCTACCCATAGGCAAAGCTATTTTAATGCTGGGAAGTTGGTTAGGATTGCACCCCTAGGATTGTGCCCCCAGAGAGATATCGCTGGCTATGCTAGACCAGGAGAGGAAGAAAGAACTGCAGTTCTGTGAAGGAGAGAAGGACTAAACTCACACACATGGATGAAGAGAGAGAGAGAGAGAGAGAGAGAGAGAGAACGAGAACGAGAACGAGAAC
>JAJKFI010000077.1:4121436-4135899 GCA_029204185.1 Lerista edwardsae
CCCCCCACCTGTCTCCCCCGGCAAGCAGGCACCCCTCGAGGCCAGGGCAGCCACGGAACGAAATGGGCGGGCAGCCAATCATGGCAAAGCCCCGCGTAAGGCCCTCCCAGCATTCCGGGAGTTCATTTGCGGATGACGACGTTGACAAGAACCTTTTGTAAGTCAATGGAAAACAGCACTATATGCATTCTATGGTAATATGGTATGTTGAGTAGCTGTTTATGTATTGCTGATCTAGATCCATAAAACAAGAAAATACACCCAGGCATTTATTAGATTAGGACAAGGAGGTAAAAGTTAATCTACCCTTTTTGGAATCAAACAATTAGGGTGGCGTTACAGGGCTATAGATACATTTAAACCATGCATTAGAGAGACATTTAAAACACAGCTGACTCTGGGCGTCAGTGATTATTGTGCTAAGTGAGCCTTATACAGGTCACACTATATATGGGCCCAAATAAGCAGCTCACACCGGAGCTTTCCAACTTATGCATTAATCCATTTCATCTTTGGGGTCAGTTCCAACCCTGTGGCAGAGCTAGACAGGCAGAAGATGCTAAACCTCCTAATGCAGCGGTTAGCAGTACAGGAGCCTGGGCCAAGTCGGAGAGGTGATGCAAGGCAATATGGGACCTCCATCCCTGCAATGGCCCATTCACACATGCGAGTCTCCACTTGATGCTGCAAAGCTGGAGTAAACAGCGTTGCATGTGCAAAACAGAGTCAAAAGAGAAACGTATTTATTTTTATTAAAAAGATTTTTGTCCCAGCACAGTTAGGCCAGGATAGTTTGGCTGGTACAAGGAACACCGTATGTTTGGACCACTCTCAGAGTCAGAGAGGCCAGCACACAGACGTGCGCCATCCTGCCTGACTCCAAGAGTGGTCCAAACGCGCTTTACGGTGTCCCTTGTGCCGGCCAAACTTTGCTGGCCTAACTCCACCTTAGGGTTGCACCCTGAGGCTCAGGAGCTTTCAAAAGCAGGCTGGGAAATGGCCGTGGGTGTGAAAGAGTTGAAAGCCCATGTCCTCGGGCCTCTGGGCATGCCTCAAAGAGTACTTGGGTCTCTGTTCTGCCAGAGACTCCCTGCTGGGCCTCCCCAAGGGCCCCAATGCCCACATTAGGCTGACTAGTTTCCCCTGTAAGCAGCCTCAGAGATAGGCAAGAGGGAGGGGGTTCAGTCAACCACTGGGACTCCTCTCTTCCAGCAGCCTTGCTTGGATTCACCCGCTGGCCAGCCACCTCCAGACTGTCCTCATCACCGGCTTAGCTCCAGATACCCTAAGTCTAACTTGGCACCACAACACCCCACCACCAAACAATAGGCAGTCAGCTTGCCTAAGCCACAATTGCCTCCTCCACTCAGTGGCTCCAGGGGCATGGCAGCCATACAACAATTCTCCAACCAAGGCACCACAGGAACCCACTCGCAGCTCCAATAACCAAGTATCCAGTCAGTCCATCAGTCAGTCAATCCATAGCCACCTACTTATTTACTTACTTCCCTCCCCCCCTCCCCGGTGCTGCACCTACCTGGTGCTAACTTACTGCAGCTCCTGCCTCCACCTTTATACTGAGGCAGGCCAATCGGTGTCTGTTGTGGGCAGGCTTTAATTCATCAGCCACACCCATCTGCACCTGCGCTAATCACCCTTCCTAGCCAGAGCCCTCATCAGCCTGCAGCTGTGCTCCCGAGGCTTGCAGAAGCTCTGGGATTAACCCCGTACTTCCTGGGTAATCTGTGACAAGGGGCCACTGCTGATACCATTCCTTATCTCCTCGGGGTATCTCCTGCCTTTTCCAATACAGTCTCTGCCAAATTAGTTACTGACAAAGTGACTTTGTGATGATGGCATCCATGGGTTCCCCCATTATTCTCGCAACAGCCTTGTGAAACAAATGAAATTTCACTTAGGCTCACTCAGAGAGCTGGGGATGTCAACCTATGCCCACCCCAATGCAACCCAAGCTGCTTCTAAGGCCAATGCCATCACCGCAACCCTGCTTGCACCTTCAGTTTAGCAACTTCCGAACCCCAAACCTTTTGTTAGTCTGCAAACTTGGTAAAGGAAGGCTAGTCCATGGCAGCCAACATACAGTTCTCACAAACTCCGGGTGCAACCCTAAGCTGGAGTGAGGTCGGCACAGTTAGGCCAGCAAAGTTTGGCTGGCACAAGGGCCGCCGTAAAGTATGTTTGGACCACTCTCGGCATCAGAGCGGCCAGCACACAGATGTGCGCCAATCTCCCTGACTCTGAGAGTGGTCCAGACACGCTTTACGGTGGCCCTTGTGCCAGCCACACTTTGCTGGCCTAACTGTGCGGGCCTCACTCCAGCTTAGGGTTGCATCCAGTGGTGGGATTCAAATAAATTAACAACCGGTTCTATGATGTCATAGCCGGAGCCAAAAAAACCTCGAAGCCAGCCGAGATAAGCGAGTGGGCGGGGCCCGGACATTTAACAACTGGTTCTAGAGAACCTGGGCGAACCCCCTGAATCCTACCACTGGTTGCACCCAGAGGCATTTCTACAGGGAGGGCAAAGCTCTAAGTGTTTAAGAAGCCTTACCCTGTCATGTAAATCCCGCCTCTCCCTTGCTGCTGTAGCCAGTAAGCAACGCCAAGATGTTGCTTTTCCCTGTGAGGATTGGCTAAAACGGTGCAGGAGAGGAGTGATTTCCACTGCAAGGTAAGGCTTCTTGCAAAACCTAGAGCTTTGCCCTCCCTATAGAAACGCCATTGGTTGCACCTGAGTTTGTGAGAACTGTATGTTGGCTGCCACAGAGCAGTCTTCCTTTGCTGGCACCCTCCTTCCTTTGCTGCCAGCCTAAGCTGGCACCCTCCGTCAAACCAGGCCACCTTGATTTCACTCTGTTCTGCTGGAGCCCAGCAGCTGCTCATTATGACACCCAGTGCACCCAGATGAGACTCACTCAGCCCACACTGTCTGCTCATTTGCATCCAGGGATGGGGTGGCTCAGGTGGGAGGAGGAGGTGGCAATGAACCAGTTGCACCTGCAACATCCTGAGCCTCCTTGACCTGAACGGCTCTGAATTTCACCAGGTACACCTTAATGGAGGTGCATAATCCCTTCTCATTGAAGAACTGGCATTGCATCACCATAGCCCTGGCTCACCCACACTCACCCATGTGCCGCTTTGAAGAGACAGGGACGCTGGAACTTGGAGCAGGTACATTATCCCTCTCTCTGTGTATCAAGCTGGAATTATCGGGCTTGTGCAAGGTTGCCCTCAGGACCCAATGCGGCTGTGGCACTGGCCAGAAATCCCTGGGAGAAGCCCCAGGACACTTGGCTGGAGCTGACACTGTGGCTTTTCCCCAAGTTTGCCCTCTCTCAGTACTGGGGAAGGATAACATAAGAACACAAGAACATAAGAAGAGCCCTGCTAGATCAGGCCAAAGGCCCATCTAGTCCAGCTTCCTGTATCTCACAGCGGCCCACCAGAAGCCTCAGGGAGCACATGAGACAACAAGATGCCTGCATCCTGTGGCCACTCCCTTGCACCTGGTACTGGGGAGCATGGAGGAGCAGCAGTCTAGGTTCCACCCTCTGAAGTTTTTCATGTTACCTAAGCATAATTGCAGTGCTTCACATGCTGCCAATGGAAGAAGAAGAAAAGACTGCCTGCCTGTTAATGAAGACACTAAACAGTAGGCTGGACCATTGGCTCGATAGCACTTCCTTGCTCAGTCCGATAGGTGGCCTTTCCAGATACATTAGAAGCAGGACTGGCCCATCCAGGAGCCAACTGGGGATGTTGCATCAGGCAGCGGGTTGATGGGGTGGGAGCTTTTCCCTGCCCAACTTCTTGCCTCCACCACTCTTAGGACACAATCCTAAACTGAGTTAGGCTGGCATAAGCTAAGGCAGCAAAGTTAGGCCAGCACAAGGGACACCTTAAAGTATGTTTGGACCACTCTCGGAGTCAGAGAGGCCAACGCACAGAGGTGAGCCATCCCCCCTGACTCCGAGAGTGGTCCAAACATGCTTTATGGTGGCCCTTGTGCTGGCCAAACTTTGCTGCCTTAGCTTATGCCAGCCTAAGTCCAGTTTAGGATTGCGCTCTGAACCTGTCCTATGGGGTGTCAAAAGAAGCGTAATAATGACATATGCAAATATTACTTCCAGCTTCAAGTTAGGAACAGTACAGTACAGTAAGCAACATTTAGATTCATGGATGTAGGACTCAAATCTATCTCTTTAAAAACACCGCCCACCCAAAAATGCCAGCTAGGATAAACGGGAGATTCAAAGATCTAAACCAGAGAGTGATAGATAGAGACTTGCAGCCTGGAAGTGGACTTAACACACGCTGACTCATCGCCAAGCAAGCAATACTTACTCAACTTTTATTGCTGCCTTCTCTCAAATGACAGGGTTTGCGTTCAATAGCAGGCAAACACTCAGGCGAGAAACGATTTTGCAATGTTTATGGCAAGATCCAGTAAGAGCAACTCTTGTGTGTTTTTTTTTTCCTGGCTTGCTGAAAATTCACAAAGGAAGTGGATTTCTGAGTCTTCTGGACCCACAAAAATGGAATCACACGCTCTGTTCACGTGTTGGATGTTTACAGGAAAACTGTTGGAGGGCGGGTGACCTCGGCTGGGTCGTCGAAAATACAGCATGACGTTCATTCCTGATGCATGTGAGCCTGGTTTTGCAGCCACGTTGACTGCAGCCGCCAGCCTGGCACATGCTCACTGACTGATGGTCTAGTCGTGACCAACTGTAGGGGACGGTGCTCATCTCCGTTTTGAAGCCTGTAGAGCTGGCGTTTGTCCGAGGACAAGCTTCCATGGTCAGGTGGCCAGCATAACTATACGCCGAGGCGCACGGAATGCCATTCCCTTCCCACCGAAGTGGTCCCTATTTATCTACTTGCATTTAGGTGCTTTCGAACTGCTAGGTTGGCAGGAGCTGGGACAAGCCACGGGAGCTCACTCTGTCGTGCAGTCTTGAACTCCCAACCTTCCGGTCGGAAAGCCCAGCAGCAGCGGTTTAACCCACTGTGCCACCATGTCCCAATAGCCCACTTACCCATATGCAATAATGTCATCAGGGCATCAAAGAAGTAAAATCTGTCAAATAGCCTGGTCTGGTCATAAGATAACGCTCTGCGCTCCACACTGCCTGGGTTTGCTTTGAGCTGGCCTGTGGCTCATTCAGCTCTCCGAGCCAGTGGCAAAATAATTCAAGTGCTCCCGTTTTAACTGTACACAGTTGTTTAATGAACACAATAAAACATCAGTTTTGGTAAAGAGAATCGAAGTAAAATCCAGTTGAGGTAAGAGACACCTGCACAAGTTCAGTTTAAAACAGAAAAAGGAGCGCCGAGAATACAAAGGAAGAAAAGAAAGCAAGCCCCACCCCAGGCTACACAAGCTGTCAGCACTGCACAAAACACAAGAAATAAGATCTGCGTCATCTCACAAATGGGGAGGGTCAAATAGCCAAGAGCTGAAATGTGTTATAGCATTTCTTTAAATGCTTTTTTTTTTTTTAAAGCATCCAAATTGTGCGGGCTCTGATCGGGACTGGAACCAGCGGGAGTAGAGGAGAGAAGCGTAACGTTTCACCCATTCTCTGTTTTACCCACATAAATAATCTCTTCCAAAAAGGTGTCCTCCGTTTGTTTTCTACACCAGAGGCTGGGAGAGGGTCATTTCCGCAGGAATGAGTACCAAGGATGGAGTTCCCCCTCCCCAATATCTGACGAAGGGCCAAATCCTAGCCAACCTCCCAGCGCTGGTGCTGGCTTGCCATTGAGGCATGCACTGCATCCTGCAGGATTTGGGGTGGGGGGCTGTCACAGAGGCCTCCTTAAGGCATAGGAACATTTGCTCCCTTTTCTCAGGGCTCGAGGGCTGCACCGGCACAGGAAGGTTGGACAGGATTTGGCCCAATCCAGAACTGCCTGACTGCCCAGGAAGGCTCTGCGGAGAAAGGGGAATAAAGCAGTGATGTCATGCACCCACTACGCACCACTACGCGAGTACCAGTTCCTAGAAGTTGAGCTGACCCTGCCCACTCGAAGCTGGCCCCGTCAGCTGGTTGGCTCAGGAGCTGCGCATGCATACTGCATGCCCGCAGCCGTTGCCTGCACTTTCTGTGAGGAGGCAGACAGGCAGGCAGCATGGTGGTTGCGGCAGCAGCAGCAGCAGCAGAGCAAGAGGACCGGAGGCGGCAGCAGCGGCAGCAGCAGCAGCAAGGGAGACCCGGGAATAAGGCAGCAAGCGTGAGCAGGTAGGCTGCCTGGGGCTCCCGCTCCCTCCAGCCGCGCAGATCCAGCGTCCCGGTTCCTCCTGCAGCCTCCCCCCAGCCCCCACGCGGTCTTTTTTTGGTTGCCCGTTCCCCCTCCTGCTCCTTGCCGGCCAGCCTGGCGCTCGGTCGGGTGCCCACGTGGTCGCGCGGCCCGGTGGGCGCCCGTTCCCCCTTCTCCTGCTCCTTGCCGGCCAGCCCGGCACTTCCTGCCACAACATCACTTCCGGCTTATGACGTCACTTCCTAAATCATTTGGATGACACCACTGGACGAAAGGGGACACAGTCAGGGAGCAGGGCAAGTGAAGGTCTACTCACGCCTGCACCGGCTTCTTAGCCGGCACAGAAGAGAGAGCCTCCAAGTAAGGTGCGCAGCCTTGCTGGGAGGTCAGGAACTGGTGGCAAGAGGCGCTGCTGGTCCTGCCCACCGCTCCACTCCCCCGCCCCAGAATGCCTTCCCGTCCTGTCCAGAACGGGCACATCGCTGGCGAGTGGGGCTCCCGTCGGGGGCCCCCAGGGCCACTATCACGATGGCCCCACCCCAGCTCCAGTGGTAACAGCTGACCGCCGGCCTTGGAGGCGCTTTATGGGGCCTTGTGCAACATTTGCCCGGGGGGTAGAAGTGCCCTGCCCATGGGGATTGGGCCCTAAGACTCAAAGAGCACAATCCTAAATTGTGCTGGAACGGCGAGGCTGGCAGGCCTGCACCAGACCCAACGCATCTTACTGATGGGGAGCCTCCCTGGGCAAGAGCATGTTCACGCCCTTGTCCCTGGGGAGGCTCCAGCCTTCCCATAGGGTTCCTCGGATCTGCATGTGCTGAATCAGGGCTGCAGGGTCTCCGGATGAAGCCTTGGATGTTCCTCCCTCCTGCCCGCCATCCCTCTTCCCAGGACCACCCTTGCACCAGCCAGGTCCTTACACACAGAAAAAAGGGTTTCCCCACGACCGAAGGGTCTAGTCGTGACCGACTGTAGGGGGCGGCGCTCATCTCCGTTTCAAAGCCTGTAGAGCCGGCGTTTTTGTCCAATCATGTGGCCGGCATGACTCTACGCCGTAGCGCACGGAACGCCGTTACCTTCCCACCGAAGTGGTCCCTATTTATCTACTTGCATTTTAGGTGCTTTCGAACTGCTAGGTTGGCAGGAGCTGGGACAAGCAACGGGAGCTCACTCCGTCACGCAGTCTCAAACTCCCAACGTTGGGGTCAAAAGCCCAGCAACAGCGGATTAACTCGCTGCGCCACCACGTCCCTACACACAGAGCAGGTAGATTAATTCTGTTTCAAAATACATTTTGCCCTAACCCAACAAGGAAGCCTCTCTCTCTCTCTCTCTCTCTCTCTCTCTCTCTCACACACACACACACACACACACACACACACACACACACACACCCATCTGATGTGGCTGCATGTACACATGATATTTTCCATGTAACTTGCAAATGTCAATGGCACATCACCACTTGCAACCATGAGAGCTGGCTGGGTCCCCTGCATAGAAGAGTTTCTCTTGTCTTGACTTTTTATTTCCATCCGTCAGATTGTACAATGAAATATTTTTCAATGGAAGCCCAAGAAGTTTCAGTGACCCTTATCTGCCCCTGGGGAAGCAAGAACGCATACACTGCACTATATATTTTCTAAGCAAAGTAGCACTTCATGTAACATTTCCCTGATAGTTTTAGCCCAGTGTGTGGGCAACCTCCAGTTTTGCTCCCCTGTTTCCAAAAGGGGATTTCGAGAGATGTCAGTGATGCTCGTAGAGGCCAGTGTGGTTGGCTGAAGTTTGATTTCGTCCTTCCAGCAAGATTCACTGCAAAGTTTAACTTCCAGCACTTTACTGTACTGACCCAACAATTCTTCTTTCCACATCATTCATTGACCAAAGCAGATTTGTTGCTTGGCTGTAAATATTTGGTCTTGATGCTTCAAAAATTCAGAGACTGCCTCCATATTAAATTAACTGGGCTCCTTGGTCTCTGGATGTGTGTAACATACAATATAGTTGTCTCTTTTGGACTTTCCACGCAAACATGTCTCTAGGAAATCAGAAAAGTTCTTCCTCTTCTAGGGTTGCAGTTGTTCCCGCAGATGTAGCTAGGATTCTAATTCTGGGTCTGTATACGAAAAGTTTCTAAATTCTTCTTGATTGAGCATGGACAAGATCCTGTCTTCAATGGGGGTTAAGAGTGGCTCTTCCTTTAAGAATTCAGGATCAAAATTGCTCACATCCTCTTTTGATTTCTGTCAAACACAAACATAAAACACATTTTAGGGGCCTTGATTGCCTTCTTTGTTTCTCCACAGTTATCTCAAGATTGAGGGCGCAATCCTAACTTGGTTAGGCAGGCAAAGTTTGGCCAGCACAAGGGACACCGTAAAGTATGTTTAGACCACTCTCAGAGAGGCCAGCACACAGATATGCACCATCCTCCCTGACTCTGAAAGTGGTCCAAACGCACTTTATGGTGCCCCTTGTGCCAGTCAAACTTTGCTGGCCTAACAGTGCCGGCCTAACTCCAGATTAGGATTGCGCCCTGATTCATGTTGGTTTCGCAGAATGAAACACATTTTCTAGAACAGTGGTCTCTGAAGTCCTACTTGGACTTTGAAACCGCAGTAAGTGCTTGTGGGGGTGGGGCAAGGACCCAGCGGGGGAGGGGGAGGAGCCAGCACTGCCGCAGTGATCCGCAGGGCCACGGGCAGAGGAGCCCATGGGGTGGAGGGTGGAGTCCTAGCTCTGTTGTGAAATTGAAGCTCACTTCCTGTTCCCATCAAAACAGGAAGTTAGCTCCGACTTTACGACGGAGCTATTTTCAGCATGGGGGAGGCCCAAGGAGGTGGCAGCAGGCGTTGCCAACCCTTTTGAAACCCCCCCCCCAAGATAGGGCACATGTTTCTCAATGCCCTTGGCACCGCGATCGCTGCGGCACTGCCAGGCACTGCTTCCTGGGGCCACCCGCTTAAGGGGAAATGGCCCTTCTTTTGTGCTCTATGGTGGGTCACAACCCACCACTTGAAGAGCACTGTCCTAGAACCTTTCAGAATTTGAATCTTCCTAGAATTCAAAATCTGCTATGAGTTTCAATACTATTTAGAAAGGAGGGGGGTTAAAAGTGTTTTCTCCTCCTACCCTCAATTTCCCTCTTCTCCCTAGCTGCTCTTTGGGAAAGGAAACATTTCCAGCGTTAAGGAGACATTTCCACGCTTCTGATCAGTGCATTGTGATAACTGCAGTTTAGGCCACAGTGCCCTGTGAAAGAGTAAACCTAGCATTAACAATATTCCTTGGCTTTTGGGGCCAGGCATCAGAGCTCCAGATTTATTTTACATCTTGGCTCCAGCCAGCTGAATCTTCCTGTTCCTCCCTTGCCAACAAAAAATCTAAAATTGTCTAATTAGTATTAGTAACAGACAGACTAACGTAAGTTTGGATTGTCTAATACTCCCTCAGGAACAAACAACATCCTGCAATTGAAACTCGCTGAGACTAACCGAGAAGCGCCAGATAGAGAAGATCAACATTCAAATGCAGCAAAAATCAGAGCCCAAAACTAGAAACTTCACAGTTGCTCTCTGGATCTCTACAGGGCATCATGCAACAACTTGACATTTAGAAACAGCACAGAAGAAATGACAGTAGAGTGAATAGAAATGGATAGAGTGGATAGAGGGATGTTCTTTTCCCTCTCTCACAACACCAGAACCAGGGGGCATCCACAAAAATTGTTGGAACAGTTAGAACAGGCAAAAGGAAATACTTTTTTTACTCAGCAGGTAATTAATCTGTGGAACTCCTTGCCACAGGAAGTGGTGATGGCATGGGTGCCTTCAAAAGGGGACTGGGCAGATTTCTGGAGAAAAAAGTCCATCATGATGGCTGGTGCAAACTTCTGGTTTTAGAGGTAGGCTACTGCAGAATGCAGGAAAGTGAAGAGATGCAGGTATCTCCACTGCAACCCTAGAGACAAATCAAATGGAACTTCAGTTTCCTCAGTGGCTCTGACATGCTTGCTTTTTCTTATGGAAATAGCAAGCATTGGGAGGCCCAATTCAGATTTAGATTACAGCAGGAGTTGGCTTCAGTCTACATCACTTCCAGCTGTTGAAGTAAGAAAAAGTGAACACAGTAAAGTCAGTGATGTATTTATACAGAGGCAGATCTGTGTTGTTGTTGTTCAGTCGCTAAGTCGTGTCCGACTCTTTGCGACCCCATGGACCACAGCACGCCAGGCCTCAGAGGCAGATCTAAGGGAGGGCAAATCTCTAAGTTTTGCAAGAAGCCTTACCTTGCAGTGGAAATCACTCCTCTCCTGCACCATTTTAGCCAATCCTGACAGGGAAAAGCAACATCTTGGCGTTGCTTACTGGCTACAGCAGCAAGGGAGAGGAGGGATTTACATGACAGGGTGAGGCGTCTTGCAACACTTAGAGCTTTGCCCTCCCTTAGATCTGCCTCTGCATTTATAATCATCTTTAGCTTGGCCCTTATACTTAAACACACAGTACAGGCATGCCCTAGTATCCACTGATTCAGTATCTGCCGTTTCAGTTATCCACAGATACCATGGATACCGGGACGCCCATTAAAAAGATAGGGGAACATTGAACAAATCTCTCATTTACCTTGTTGCAGCAAAACCACTGATGTCCCCCTATCTTTAAAAAGGCATCCCCAGTATCCCCAATTTCAGGTATCCACAAGGGGATCTGGAACGGAACCCCAGCAGATACCGGGGTGTTGCTGCATACCCTGGGATTCACAAAGGGTTTCACAACATGCCTGCAGCCTGAGCATTGTGTGTGCAGGCAAAGGCACATGTAAGAACAAATCTCAGCACTTACAATTCGAGGCCGGAAAGGAGGCTCAATCTGGCGCTGGTTCAACAGATCCCAATCTAGTTCCTTGAAGTACGGGTGCAGGAGGATCGCTGCTTCCCCACCCAAGGCACTGCAGCCAAGGCGCATTTTGGGATTCTTTGTCATGAACTGCAAAAAGAGAAACATGAAAAAGCAAAGTGATGCTCTCAGCCACATGTTGCAAGCAGCAGCATGCTAGAAACGGAACTGCTGTTAAACCATGAGCCAGTTCAGACAATACATCTACAGGTCCCCTAGTAGATGTGTGTGTGTGTGTGGGGGTCACATTGGGGTGGGGGAGCTCAGGTGAGCATGCCTCCCTTGCCATTGCACTGACCTCTAATTGCACAGGGGCAGTGTGTCTGAACTGGTCCCCGTGAGATTAGGCAATGGCATGCCAGGATAGGCCCAGGAGAGCTAATATAACCCCATGATAGTTGAAGAATATAAGACAAACCCTGCTGGATCAGGCCAAAGGCCCATCTAGTCCAGTTTCCTGTTTCCAGTTTCCTGTATCTCACAGTGGCCCACCATCCTGTGTTTACTCCCTTGTATCTGGCATTTTGAGGTAAATTTCTGAGGTAAACGTTTGAGGTAAATAATAACTTGTAACCCAGTCTGGGCCTTAAGAAGAGCCCTGCTGGATCAGGCCAAAGGCCCATCTAGTCCAGCTCTGTATCTCACAGTGGCCCACCAGATGCCTCAGGGAGCACACAACAAGGTGCCTGCATCCTGTTACCGCTCCCTTTGTCTGGCATTCTGAAGTAGCTTACTTCTAACCAGCGGCGTCATGCAGCCGGAACACTGGGTGGGAGGAACGGGTGAGCGGCAGCCCGCCCGTGGCGTACCGCTCCGCTTCGCCGTACGTTTCGCGGGGGTGGGGAAGATGGCGAAATGGAGCGGTATGCAACGGGCGGGCTGCCGCTCACCCATTCCTCCCGCCCAGCGTTCCGGCTGCATGACGCTGCTGCTTCTAACATAAAGAGGTTGCACCACTCACCAAGGCCTTTGGCCCAGGATGGACTTTTCCTCCAGAGGAGAGACTCTTAACATTAATACAAAGACTATATTCAAACACCTCTTGTCAAGTCAGGGTCTCAGCCTCAGGCAACCTCTCCAATTCAATCCCTATCAATAGGTGCGTTGTGTTCTCGCACCTACTCTATTCAGCTCTATATTAATGATCTGGCACCACCTGCATGAGCTAAGATAGACTCTCATTGCCCTGAACTAGGCTTGCTGCAGGTACCATTATTATAATACGCCGACAACATGGTTTTGATTTCTCGCACTAGGATTGGTTTAAAGCGGCTGATTAAGGGCTGCACTGAATATTTAGCTAAGAATCATTTACAGCTTAACTATGAGAAATCCAAAATTTTAGTTTTTGGGGAAGCATGGAATCCATGCCCCTGGGTATTTAATGGACTGGCAATCCAACAAGTAAAAGAATGTAAATATTTGGGTTTAGACTTTCATTTTAAACATTCCTGGATTTCCCACCACACTTCTATAATTAAAACTGCTAAATTTACAACTCAGGCAATATTACGTTTTTTTTTACACCCAGGGTAATTCCTTTATTCCAGCTGCTGTGAAAATATTCAGTGATAAGGTTGTTCCACAAATTCTGTTTGGAATCCAAATTTGGCAATCTGCACTCAGTACAGAAATCGAAAGGGTGCAGTCATCATTTCTTGATAAGATCTTTGGAGTACCCTATTGCGTGCCCTATGCAGCACTACCTCTTGAGGCTGGTCAGCACCGCCTAGAATTGCTAGCATGGGTCAGGGTTTTTCAAATATTGGTTACACGTTTGTTTTACTGCTGAACAGAACTGCTTCTTCAAGAATATTTTACTAGACGCCATCCGACCTCAAGGGCTTACCCTATTTTTTTAAGCAACTACACTCCATGGAGCTCTCTGTGGAAATCTTGGGTGCAGGACCGGAAGCTAGGGCACAAGATTCTCCTGACCAGACTAATGGATAAGAACATAAGAAGAGCCCCGCTGGATCAGGCCAAAGGCCCATCTAGTCCAGCTTCCTGTATCTCACACTGGCCCACCAGGTGCCCCAGGGAGGCATGAGACAACAAGATGCCTGCATCCTGTTGCCACTCCCTTGCACCCGGTACTCTGAAGTAGCCTACTACTAACGTAAGGAGGTTGCACCACCCCTCATGGCCCATAGCCTATGATGAACTTTTCTTCCAGAAATTTGTCCAATCACATTTTAAAGGCATCTAGGCCAGATGCCATCACCACCTCCTGTGGCAAAGAGTTCCACAGATTAACTACCCGCTGGGTAAAAAAGTGCTTCCTTTTATCTGTTCTAACTCTCCCAACCCTCAGTTTTAGCGGATGCCCCCGGTTCTGGTGTTGTGAGAGAGGGAAAAGAACATCCCTCTATCGACTCTATCCCTTCCGTGCATAATTTTGTATGTCTCAATCATGTCCCCCCTCAGGCGCCTTTTTTCCAGACTGAAGAGCCCCAAATGTTGCAGTCTTCCTTCATAAGGGAGGTGCCCCAGCCCCGTAATCATTTTCGCCGCTCTCTTCTGCACCTTCTGGATATAGATAGACAAGAGGTCTACTGAGAAGCTTCCAAAACCTGCTTTACCTCTCCAACTGCAATTACCTTTAATATATGGAATTAGGCCGAGATATCTCTATTTAATTGACAGCCCCCAAGCACGGAGGGCATACCCGTTGGCCAGGTGTAACGTTTTCCCATCTAACATCCTCAAGGCCAGACTTGAAGGCCATGGCAATAAGGAAAAACTTTGTGCATGTAACAGAAAGGATTTTGAGACCTTGCCTCATATACTTTTGCACTGCCCCTGGTATAATGATTTGCGACAATTATATCTGTGCCCGTATCTGTCTGGTCTCTCAATGAACTCGGACACAGAAACCATGTGTGCCCTGTTGGCAGTTGAGGGCAAGACTCATATGCAATTGGTGGCAGACTACTTACGGCTGATCATACAGAGGCGGACACTGATGATTGAAACCCAGAAAGATCCCGCATAGAGTGATGACCCATTGGGGATATTGGTAGGTGGGCCAGTTCGTGGTATGGAGCCTTTCTTTTTCTTTATTTGTTCTATTCCTTTTAACGTGATGTCTGCTTAATGTGCTATACTTGTGGGTGCATTTATTTTATTCTATGCCAAGAAAGGTTCCATACAAACCTTTCCTCCAGAAATCTGTCCAATCCTTTCTAAGACGGGTGCTGCCATCTTAGATCTCATGTGATTTTGCAAGATCCAAGATGGTGATGACCCTCGACCCCAGCGGCGTCATGCAGCC
>JAJKFI010000077.1:4144481-4156621 GCA_029204185.1 Lerista edwardsae
TATTATTATTATTATTATTATTATTATTATTATTATTATTATTATTAAAGGAAATACTTTTTTACCCAGCGGGTAATTGATTTGTGGAACTCCTTGCCACAGGAGGTGGTGATGGCGTCTGGCCTAGGTGCCTTTAAAAGGGGACTGGATGGATTTCTGGAGGAAAAGTCCACCACGGGCTACAGTCTGTGATGGTTACTGCAACCTTCATACTTTAGAAGAAAGCTACCTCAGAATGCCTGATGCAGGGGAGTGGCAACGAGATGCAGGTATCTAGTTGTTTTGGGTGCTCCCTGAGGCATCTGGTGGGCCACTGTGAGATACAGGAAGCTTGACTTAAAGGGGCCTTGGCCTGATCCAGCAGTGATCTTCTTATGAGGAGAAAGAAAGACCCCGCACAGACAGGCTAGCAAATCTTATTTACCTCATATTTATTTCAGAATTTTACATCAGAAATTTACCTCAGAATGCCAGATCCAAGGGAGTGGTAATGAGATACCTGTATCTCATGGCCACTGTGAGATACAGGAAGCTGGACAAGACGGGCCTTTGTCCTGATCCAGTGGGGCTCTTCTTATGTTTTTATGTTCTTAATACATACTAATTACAAACTATATTTTTCTGGGCCTAGAGATTAGTACCCTCAGGCATTTTATACATTTATCAAATATATATATTTGGACAGGATTTGTACACACATATGTGAGTGTGTGTCACTGGGCAATGCAAATATTTGAGCCTTATCAGAAATGTGTTGGCAGTCAGGGATTGTTGTAAATCATCGCAGCTAATCAGTCACATGCTTTATCCAGACAGACTGATTTTATTGTCAAGGCAGGCTGGGCCACTGAGGTCAATGGGCCATGGCATTTCCCTTCCCTTTACCCTTCTTGGGTGATTCAGAGGCTGGGAAACCCAAAACCAGGAAGTTAGGTAACAGTATCTGCCTTTGCTGTGGCTAGTCTTCGTGGCCGCAAAGATAGGTTTGACCTAGGCAAGCAATTCTGCGCATAAAACACGCAAATGTGTTGATGTAATTTATCCAACAGCCCAATCCTAACTAAGAGTTATGATGGCGGAATAGAAATTTTACTATGGTGATGCAGTGCGCTGGTGGCCATTTTGGATCTGCCACCACAAACAGCAAAGGTGCGCACTGCACTGATTTCCTGTGAGAGAGCAGATAGGCCAAAGTGGGAAGTGAGAGGAATGGGGGAGGGGCAGGGGAGTGTCTGGGCAGGAAGGGGTCAGGTGGGAGGTCAGTGGGGAGAGAGGGGTGGATCCTAGTGGTACTGGCATGCACCAGGATCCTATCCGCATTTGCTCTTCCCCTTCCTTACTCTCCTCACAGCGCAATTCTAAACAACACCGACATAGTGAGGCCAACATAGCAGGGCTGTATCCTAAGCCCATTAAGAGGCAGCAGCAGCTCAGTGCAGGGCAAGGGGAGGTTTTCCCCTTGCACCCGGGTAAGCCCTAGCCAGCCCTGTGGGGCTGCTTGGATCTGCACCTGCTACTTTGCATGCACAGGTCCACATGCACAGCAGCAACCCAAACCAAACCCACCCCCGTCACTGCCCCTGCGCTGCCCAGTTATGCCCCCAACATACCTCTGGCACACCCCTGGCGAGGTCCTGCGCCAACCAAATGCTGCCAATGCTCAATTGGCGCACAGCCGATGCTGCTACTTATGCTAGTCCAGTGCCCAACTTGCCGGCACAGATGCGCTTGATGGCACATTTGCGACAGCGCAAATGGCCACCATAAAGCACATTTGGACCACTCTCGGAGTCAGGGAGGATGGCGCATGTCTGTGTGCTGGCCTTCCTGACTCCGAGGGTAGTCCAAATATACTTTACAGTGTCCCTTGTGCCGGCCAAATTTTGCTGGCCTAACTGTGCCAGCTGAACTCCAGGTTAGGATTGTGCCCTCAGTATAAGGTAGTTTCCTATGTTCCTCTATCATGGTAATGATGCATATAATGATGCATACTGATACTGCCTCTCTCAGAAGAGAAATGGGCGCCTTTCTTATGGAAATAATACATGAAAGCAAGGTATCTATTAAGACACACAGGTAGCTGGTCTGCAATGGCTGGAGGAGTCCTCTGCCCAGATGGTAGTGCTATACTCAGACTAGATTCCAGGCTGACTGCCTTTGAGATTCTAAGGTCCAGGAAATGAATTCAGTGGTGACAAACTGTGTCAGAAATACACAGCAATGTGGTTATCCCAGAGCTGGTACTTTGCCCCTTGTGAGTCAGTGAAACGTCTGCCCTGCTGGACTCTACAAATCGCCAACTTATTACGAGATAATACAGACACAATCAAACTCCCTTCAGCAGCTTATATGGGGAACTGTCTTCTGTGAAACTGATATCCCGCCCTGGTTTCCAAAGGCCAGTTTTTTTTTTTTCCCCATTCCTGCTCAGGAGGGGTGTTGCTTTAAATAGCCAAAACAAAATTGCGAAGAAAATTTCCTTTAAAAGTTTAAACATGGGGGAAGGAGGGCTGAAGGGAGACAGGATAGTATTTCATTTGTGCAAAAGCACACGGCCATGTGATCATGGCTTGGGCTAAATGCAGTGTTGTCATCCGCAAATGAACTCCCGGAACGCTGGGAGGGACGTGGGCAGGACTTTCGCGTGATTGGCAGCCCGCCCGTTTCGTTCCGCGGCTGCCCTGGCCTCGAGGGGGGCTGCCCCCGGTTGGCGTGGCCCCCCGCTGCTTGCCCAGGCACCCGGCGCACCCCCCCACCTGTCTCCCCCGGCGAGCAGGCACCCCTCGAGACCAGGGCAGCTGCAGAATGAAACAGGTGGGCAGCCAATCACGGCGAAGCACCGTGTAAGTCCCTCCCAGCATTCCGGGAGTTCATTTGCGGATGACGACGCTGGCTAAATGGGTAGAGAGGCTGCATTTTAATTTTAGCTTCAAACTTTTATGTGCTTATTGTAACTGGAATGGACGGGTTGAAACAGGTATTTTATGTCTCAAGCCTTTGGGATAAGTGCAGTGGGAAGATAGCAGAGTGTGACAGGAAGTGCCCAAAGATCTCGGAATGCTGCAGAGCCCTTCCAGAGGCTGCAGGGACCTTCAGAATGGCACCTGTGACCAGCATGGAGCCCTTAAACATGGCTGGTGGATGCTTCTGCTGGCCATTTTAAAGAGGTCAGTGCTGGTTGCATGTGCCATTCTGAAGGTCCCTTCAGCCTTTGGAAGGTCTCTGCATAGTGGATAATGAGGTCAGAGGTGCAGATAAGTAGCAATTCTGACCCTCGCAGATAAGCAAGTTCGCATATAAAGAGGACTGACTGTAATTGATGGTAAGGGGAACAGTCATGTGACCTTAATCTTGATGTCAATTTATTCTGATCTAATATGGGAAGATGGCTGAGGGCCAGATGTGACATAATTAAGCAGGAAGTGACATCATAAAGCAAATGATGTCCGGAAAGAAGCACTTTGTTCTCACAAAGAAACTCTTTGGCTACAAATGACAGAAGAGAAAAACGTGCAAATCTTGTTCACAATTTCAAGCCCAATTAACACGCTGGGAGAGCCTGATTATAATGGGGGGCAGATAAATTGTTTTGTGGGGCCACATCTGGCCTACAGGTCTTACGTTTAACACCTCTGGCCAGCCAATCTCTTTTTGGTTTATCCCATTTGCTATCTTTCAAACCAGAACAAGGAATAAATGCCCAAAGCTCAAGGATATATGTACATACGGCTTTCAGGATGGTCACTGTATCCTCAGGGAGACAGGTTGGGTAGATGATCTCATCATTGAGGATGGCTTCAAAGAGGTCATCCTCATTTTCAGCCTCAAAGGGAGCATGGCCGCAGAGCATCTCATACAACAGCACTCCCATTGCCCACCAGTCCACATCAGGACCATAGGGGATCTCCTGCAAAATCTGAAATCATACAAACAAAATCAGTGCTCAATGAATGTCACTTAGGATGCAATCCTAACCTGGAGTTAGGCCAATACAGTTAGGCCAGCAAAGTTTGGCTGGCACAAGAGCCACCGTAAAGTATGTCTGGACCACTCTCGGAGCACAACCCTATACATGTCTACTCAAAAGTAAGTCCCATTGTATCCAATGGAGCTTACTCCCAGAGAAGTGTGTATAGGATTGCAGCCTCAGAGAGGCCAGCACACAGACGTGCGCCATCCTCCCTGGCTCCAAGCGTGGTCCAAACACACTTTACGATGGCCCTTGTGCTGGCCAAACTTTGCTGGCCTAACTGTGCCGGCCTACCTCCAGGTTAGGATTGCGCCCTAAGTTTTGCATCACCTCTGAATCAATCCACAGTTTCTGGTTCACACAAGTGCAGCAGAATCAAAGCTTTGCCTTCATCCTTTGACAACTGCCACATCAAGTGATGATGGCTTGCCAGTGCGAATGAAGCATCCCAGTTCGGTCCCCACGGACAGGGTGATATTTTTCACAGCATGTCAGCTCTAGCCAAGCCCAATGTAAGTTCACACATTTCGCTGTGGGTCATCAAACATTAAAAAATCAAGAGATGCCCGATTGTGCGAGCCTGCTCCAAGTATGACAGAGCAAGCTGAAGGTGTGAGCCAGTCTGCAGAAAGGACATAATTTGAAGATTCTGTTGCTTCTGAAACATTAACTGGTAATACGGAACCTGAGCCAGAGATTCCTCTAAAGAGCAGCACATTGCATACTTTTTGATACGAATGGACACATTTCCCTGAATTAAGACGGACAGAGCTGGTCAATGGGGGAAGGTTGTCTAGCTGCATTGCCTTGGTGTTGCACACTTTCCCTGCATCCATGAAGGACAAATCCTTCATTATCCATGTGAAATGGCCCTGCACTGGCACCCTGTACAGTACTAGACATGCAGAGCAGCCGTCCCACATGAGCAATGTCCAGTAATGGCATCTAAATGATTTAGCAACAGGTACTCACTTTTGATTGGCACTTGTGTCGGGGCCCACCCACCGGAAGTGAGGTCATAGCCAGAACCCAGGAACCGCCCCCAGGAACCGCTGCACCTCCTTGGGAGGGAGCCCCAGGCAGCCTACCTGCTCACGCTGCCGCCGCCATCGATCTCCCTCGCTCCGCTGCCTGCCTGCCTGCCTGCCTGCCAGGCTCTGAGAACGTGCAGGCAACTCAAACATGCAGGCAATTCAAACGTTGCAGGGGGCGGAGTGGAGCACCGACGGAGTCGACGAGTGAGCGGATGAATGGGTGGGGCCAGCCCTAATCTTAGGAACGGGTACGGGTGTACCCCCACGTACCCGCTACATGACATGTCTGGCAATGTCCCTACACCGTACAGAAGAGGATCACCGGGAGACACAACTGCAGAAACTCTGCGCAAACATATACTCAAATGTTTTGCCAGGAAAGGTAAGTAATGAAATTGAAGGCGTAATCCTAACTTGCACTAGGCTGGCAAGGCCGGTGGGCCTGCGCTGTTCCCAGCGCAAGTTGGAGCAGGCAGAAGCCTCCCTGGGGTAAACACCAGTTGCCCAAATGGGCTTGCTCAGATCTGGGTCTGCTGTTTAGCAGGCGCAGCACCGGGCAAGCTGCACAGCTTGAATCAGGGCCCCGCGGCCTGGGGACAGGAGCTTGGGTGCAGCCTAACAGCTGCATCCCCCCTCCACCCCCCCCCAGGCCAGCACGCCTCCCAGCCTGCCCAGGAACTCCCACGCTCCCCCCCACTAGAACCGCTTTTGTGCCAGCCAAACTCGGTTGGGTGCAGGAGCGACGCAGAACAAGCCTTTGGTTGGCATCCTTGGGCTGCTGCTGCTGCTGCTAGCGTCTGCCCAACGGCAGCGGCGCTGACGCAAGGGTACCAGCTGGCGCTCTCACACCAGCGCTGCTGCCGTTGGGCCGATGCAAGCGGCTAGCGTTGCCCAAGGGCCAACGTTGGATTGCACCCTTACACGTGCATCTGCTTATTTTGCATTTTATTGTACAACCACCACCCAGACCAAGCAGATTCTACAACCTCTAAATCCTAAGTACACCAACCTGAGAGGACATGCAGACAATGGTGTCACTAGGGTTGGTGTCACCCGGTAAGGAAACTTACGGTGTCACTCCATTAACTTTATTTATGTATGTGTTAACTATTTAACAATGCATGTCAACCAACCAATCAGTGGCCAACAAAGAACCAGTGACCAACTTGACGACACTCAACCCACGGGCAGCCCAATCCTAAGCAGTGCCAGCCTGGCACAGCAGGGCCATATCCTAAGCCCAGCAGGAGGCGGCAGCATCTCAGCATAGGGCAAGGGGAGGTTTTCCCCTTGCACCTGGGTAAGCCCCAGCCAGCCCTATGGGGCTGCTTGGATCTGTGCCTGCAGATTTGCAGGCACACATGTGCAGCAGCAGCCCAGAATGGGGCCATCTTGGCCGGGGATGGGGCTTCAGATTTGGCGCAACGGCTGTTGCCCCCATCACCACCTACTGCACCACCCCGTTACGCCCCTAGCATGCCTCAGAAACGCCCTCTGCAAGGTCCTGCGCCAACCGAGCACCACTGGCGCTCGAACGGTGCACTGCCGGTGCAGTTGACAGGTGCAGCATCGCCTGAGTGGCAGCGCTGCTGTTTGTGCTGGTCCAGCGTCCGACTCGCAGGTGCAGACGCGCTTGACGGCACATTTGCGACCGCGCTGGACTGGCACAAGAACATAGCGCCGGCACAACATTGGTATAGGACTGCGCTCTAAGTAAGTGTTCTAGGATAAATGCTGACACATGGAAATGTGAGCTGACTCAAACTAACACCTCATTGGCTCCCTGCAGTGTCATAATAGCACCTCATTGGCTCTTGGAACAATGTGTCTCATTGGTCAGTTTTGAGTTAAGGAAATCCACTTTTTGTTACAGAAGGCAGTCGCATTTTCCTTTTCTGGTTATTGGGCTACAACTTTGGATATATTAGAGATAATTCGACACAGTTTGTTTCATTACATTCTGCATTGAATTACCTACCCAATGACATAGAACATGATGGTATTAGTCATAAAATCCAAGGTTCTGCCATTTTTGCCTCTAGCGGTGTCACACCCCCCCCCCAAGAGTGTCGCCTGGTGCGGTCAGCACCCCTGCGCCCCCTAGGAATGCCCCTGTAGTCAGGATTTTCAGAATCATAAGAGAATGCTGAACATCATCATCATCACTAGCAAAATCTTCCCTGTACCTCTGGGGCGATGTAGTCAGGCGTTCCACAGAATGTTGCAGTGGTGATCCCATTGCAGATTCCTTCTTTGCACATTCCAAAGTCTGCCAACTTGCAGTGCCCTTCATGATCCAACAGCACATTGTCCAGCTTCAAATCCCTGCAGAAATAATAACAATAGACATCAGTTTGTGGCTTGCAAATGGAGTTGAGGAGGAGGCAACAGGAAGTGCGTTATCAAGTCAGAGACCAATCTCAACATGTGCGATGCCATCATTTCACTTTTGTTTTGTGTAGTACTACACACACCTTCCAGTCTTCAATGAGTCACTTTTCGGTCGCATAGAAAGTGGAAGATGGCCATTTCACAATTACTGTCATTATCAAAGAGCAATCAACCCCAATAACGCCATCAAAACAAGTTGTAATGGGATGTAAGTTGCACTCC
Organism: Lerista edwardsae; assembly: GCA_029204185.1. Taxonomy (NCBI): domain Eukaryota; kingdom Metazoa; phylum Chordata; class Lepidosauria; order Squamata; family Scincidae; genus Lerista; species Lerista edwardsae. Next base: position 4,152,099 of record JAJKFI010000077.1, read on the forward strand.
AATTGTGATCGTAATATGCTCTGAATGACCTGGGCTCTTTCGCACAAGGATATGAGCAGTGGTGGGATTCAAATAAATTAACAACCAGTTCTATGATGTCATAGGCGGAGCCAAAAAAAAACCCCGAAGCCAGCCAAGGTAAGCGAGTGGGCGGGGCCCAGCCATTTAACAACCGGTTCTATAGAACCTGGGCAAACCCCCTGAATATGAGCGAACCACTGGATATGAGCGCCCTGCTGGATCAGACCAAGGCTCCAACCAGTACAGCATCCCACAGGAACCCACCAGGTGGTTCAGGCAGGGGACTATGCAATTGCCACCCACCCCCCACCCCCAGCAACTTGTACTCTTATGGACAGTCTCTATTTAGCTATTGTGCATATGAGCCACTGACCTCCGTACATTTGCTGAAGCTCCTTTAAAAGCCACAGCACCACTTTTTGCAACAACAACTTCCATACATTAACTATGGGTGCAATCCAAACCTGGAGATAGGTCGGCACAGTTAGGCTGGCACAGTTTGGCTGGAACAAGGGCCACTGTAACATATGTTTGGAACACTCTTGGAATCAGAGAGGCCAGCACACAGACGTGGACCATCCTCCCTGACTCCAAGAGTGGTCCAAACATACTTTATGGTGTCCCTTGTGCTGGCCAAACTTGGCCGGCCTAACTGTACCGGCCTAACTCCAGGTTAGGTTTGTGCTCTATGTGTTGTGCAATTGGATATTTTAGTAGTACGAGAGTGTGAGGGCCCTTCTCTAGCCACACCACCCACATCAAGCATGAATATATTATATACGATGCTCAGTGTCTCGGCACATAGGTTCAGGCTTGAATTTGCAGCAGCTATGAGAGGCACTGGTGTTGATTGACGGTGCAATCCTAACCTAGAGTTAGGCCAGCAGAGTTAGGAAAGGAAAGGTTGGCCAGCACAAGGGACACCGTAAAGTATGTTTGTACCACTCTCAGAGTCAGAGAGGCCAGCACACAGACATGTGCCACCCTCCCTGACTCTGAGAGTGGTCTAAACATGCTTTACGGTGGCCCTTCTGCTGGCCAAACTTTGCTGGCCTAACTGTGCCAGCCTAACTCGAGGTTAGGATTGTGCTCTGAGACCACAGCATAGAAGTTGGAGGGGTGGTGGTTTAACCCTATATCTCTGCACTGTTTAAAAGTGCAACTGTAGCAGATGTACTTTGACTTTTACATAAGGGCACTCTGGGTATGGAATTTTTCCAACCCCTGGTGGAAGATGAATCATTCCCTTGCAGTTCCAAGGAAAAGCAACTACACATTAGTGCCTGTTATAGGTTTCTAGGAAATGCTGGGGGGGGGGAGCAGGAGGTTTGGGGGTGAATGGGTGCAATCACTCTAGCCAGCAGTGGAAACTGAGTCATCCCTGCAGATGTAAAGGTAAGCTCCTGATAAAGACCAGATGAGCAAGGTCAAAATTGGGATGGTGTTTTTTTTAGTGATCAACCCGGAACACTACGAACGCAATCCTAACTTGGAATTAGGCCAGCACAAGTAGGCCAGCAAAGTTTGGCTGGCACAAGGGACACTGTAAAATATGTTTGGACCACTCTTGGAGTCAGAGAGGCCAGCAAACAGCCAAGTGCCATCCTCCCTGACTCTGAGAGTGGTCCAAACACACTGTATGGTGGCCTTGTGCTGGCCAAACTTTGCTGGCCTAACTCCAGGTTAGGACTGCACTCTAAATAATGAGAATTTCTACTCAAGATGCTACATTAAACAAAATTTAGATCAAATCGTGAAATAAAACTGCTTTTGCTTATTTTTGGAGGAATCCACAAATAGTTTTCAGCAAGGGATCAGGAGGAGGAGGGGCAGAAACAGGAGGAAGCTTGCTTAAACTTGCATGAACACGCATGTTCATAGTTCACAGTGCATGCTGGGGTAACTTTAATGGAATGTGAAAATAGTTAGCAGCAGTTTCTTGATGCTGCAACCAGCAACCTGAATGCAACTCGGGAACTTTTGAGCAGGTCATTCGGGCTAGGGTGTATTTGCCAGTGATTGCTTGCCTTTGTAGAGCTATTCACCCTTAGTTATTGCGCTGTGTGTACAATTTGCAATAAAAATTTGGATTAAAAAAACCCATAACGCCACAATTTGCTATTTTAATCAAGGCATTTTGGACGAAAATATCACCAAAAATCCGCACCCCTAGGGCATGAGGCACAGGACGTTGTAATATTTTCATTGTACAGTGCTGATGCTGTTTTAAAACCTGTCTTATCTTTTGGAACAGGTTATCTCAATAAATAAAGAAACTGTTAAACAGAGGGTTTTAGATTCTGAAAGGCAGAAAGATCTAAGCCTTTGCTCTAATTTCCTTGCCTCTGATGATAGTAAGTATTTGACCAGGCCTTTCAGCCTACTTAAAACTTTTAGAGATACCATCACATAGAAGAGCATATTTTCTTGCCAGATGGGGGTGGCTCCCCTCAGCGATCCTTGAGGGCAAGTTCAACGGAACCCCTTTAATGGATAGATTTTGCCCATGTGGTGCAGGGTTGATTGAGACCAGGGAGCATGTTCTATTTTATTGTCAATTCTACCAGGGTATCCGCGAAAAGTTTATTCTCCCCCTAACCATGCGTCTTCAGATATCTGGGGTAGGGGAGCTTGGTTGCTTTCTGACAGTAATAAACAAGCGACTAAATCCTGTGCCAGTTTTTTAGCGGCAGCACTCAAAATCCGCAGAGTTTTAGTGGCCCAAGAACATGATTACCAAATTCAATTATCATGGTTTGGTTCTGTAGACAGAATGTCTATTGTTTTAATTTTTATCTCCGTCATAAATGTTTTATTTACTTGTTTATGATGTGTAAAGTGGTTATGTTTGTATGTTTATCTGATCTTGGATCGTAATAAATTGAACTGAATAAATAAATAAATAAATAAATAAATAATCTCAATAAATACACTAGGGGCCCAATCCAACTTTTTGGTGCTGATGCAGCTGCAATGCAGTCCCAAAGTAAGTGAACCAATGTTAAGAACATAAGAACATAAGAGCCCTGCTGGATCAGGCCAAAGGCCCATCTAGTCCAGCTTCCTGTATCTCACAGCGGCCCACCAGGTGCCCCAGGGAGGCATGAGACAACAAGATGCTTGGATCCTGTTGCCACTCCCTTGCACCTAGTACCAGTAGCCCACCACCTTTGTAAGGAGGTTGCACAATCCATCATTGCCTATAGCCCACGATGGACCTTTCCTCCAGAAATCCATCCAATCCCCTCTTAAAGGCATCAAGACCAGATGCCATCACCACCTCCTGTGGCAAAGAGTTCCACAGATTAACTACCCGCTGAGTAAAAAAGGACTTCCTTTTATCTGTTTTAACTCTCCCAACCCTCAGCTTTAGTGGATGCCCCCTGGTTCTGGTGTTTTGAGAGAGGGAAAAGAACATCCCTCTATCGACTCTATCCCTTCCATGCATAATTTTGTATGTCTCAATCATGTCCCCCCTCAGGCACCTTTTTTCTAGACTTTTTTCTAGAATGTTCTGTTACTCTGAGGAGGCCTCCATGACTTTCCCACCATCACAAACTGCAGCCTACACCCACTGGAACGGCTACATCAGGGCTGGAACACTGGATAGGATTTGGCTCTAAAACAGCAAACATATGAACTCCACGCGCCTTACTTCGAAGAGGGCATGCATAGAATTGCACTGGGTACATAAACAAGATTGAAGGCAAAGCATGATCACTGTGTCTTTATCTCCTCAATGTTCAAAGCCGGGAATAGACCCGAAGATTAAACCCAAAGATTAAACCCAAATATTTCACCACTTTAAGGCTTGCTTGTGAGGACCCTGATGTCTCTGGCAGCTTCTGTACAGAAAAAGCCAACATTTAGGCTTTTGTGTATTTCTTGTCTGTCACCATGACAAGAAGTCAAGGCTCCCACCCAAATGCATGATTGTCTTGGCCATCTCCCGTCTATCTGCCAATACAATGGTCCTCTTTCCTTGTCTCAACATGCTCAGTTGACATGCAAATCGGTCTTGTGTCAAGCAGAAATTCTACCTTTCATGGTAATTTGCACATCAACCTTCATTAATATGGGAAAAGGAAACCTGTTATTAGCTTGTAGAAAGCATGCTGTGAGCTGCTGCTCATGGGATATAGGTAGTGGTGGGATTCAAATAAATCAACAACTGGTTCTATGTCCTTCAGGGCGGCCTTCAGGGCCATCCGCTGCCTTTCTTCCCTCTCCCAACCTCAAATTAGCAACCGATTCTGCAGAATAGGTTAGAACTGGCTGGATTTCACCACTGGATGTAGGCTAAAAACAGAATTAAAAAGCAAATCAATATTGGCACAAGTTTTCCCACTTGGCTTCTCACAAGCTTTGCTTGTAGCAGCCTTTCTCACAGGCTTTTATCCCGCCTTTCCTCTGCCAGGGCAGATGCCCAAGACAGCTCCCAATTATTGGAAAATAATAATAATAATAATAATAATAATAATAATAATAATAATAATAATAAT
>JAJKFI010000077.1:4156631-4173411 GCA_029204185.1 Lerista edwardsae
ATAATAATAATAATAATAATAATAATAATAATAATAATAATAATAATGAATTATATCTAGAAATTTCTCAAATTATGTGGAAAAACTGCTCCCTGCCATAAAACCCCTGGAACTGCAAAAGACGGCACTGCTTAGAACATCATGCATTCTGCAGAGATATTTGGTTGATACCCAGGTACCCGGTGGAGACCTGTATCAGACCAACAATACCAGTCAACATATTTGTGTGATCTTTTTCTTCCACTGACTGTTTCATGTGTTTTGAATTATTATTGTTATTGATAATAACAACAATAATACAGTACATAGAAATAAGATAATAAAAGCACCCTTGCTAACTGGGCAAGAGGCACTTTTTCAAGTGGTGCTCCTGTTATATTTAGCAGGGGGAGAGCAATTGTCCCTCTTCACCCCTGCGCAGTGTCTTTTCTAGTGGCTGTTGCTGGTGGGGTTCAGCATTTTTTTAGACTGTGAGCCCTTTGGGGACAGGGAACCATTTTACTTTATTCTTATTAGTAAAGGTTTCCCCACGACCGAATGGTCTAGTCGTGACCGACTGTAGGGGGCGGTGCTCATCTCCGTTTCAAAGCCTGTGAGCCGGCGTTTTTGTCCGATCATGGTGGCCAGCATGATTCTACGCCGTAGCGCACGGAACGCCGTTACCTTCCCACCAAAGTGGTCCCTATTTATCTACTTGCATTTTAGGTGCTTTCGAACTGCTAGGTTGGCAGGAGCTGGGACAAGCAACAGGAGCTCACTCCGTCACGCAGTCTCGAACTCCCAACCTTGCGGTTGAAAGCCCAGCGACAGCGGATTAACTCGCTGCGCCACCACGTCCTTATTCTTATTATTTCTCTATAAATCGCTTTGTGAACTTTGTGTTGAAAAGCGGTGTGTGTGTGTGTGTGTGTGTGTGTGTGTGTGTGTGTGTGTGTGTTGTATATATATATAAACATCACAAATGCTCCATACAGCGCATTTGGAACACTCTCGGAGTCAGGGGGGTCGGCACACAAGTGAGTCCCTGAGAACGGAGCGATGCTTGCATGAGACTGAAGGTGGAATCCTAACCGGCGCTGGAACTGCACAGGCCTGTGGGCCTATGCTGTATCCGACACAGGTTGGGACCACGCTGGAGCCACCATGGGGCAGGGACACTTCACACCCTTGCCCTGGGGGAGGCGCCAGCCAGCCCTATGGGCTACTCGGATCTGTGCCTGCTATATAGCGAGCACAGATCTGAGTTCCCCGTGCAGCCTTAACATCTGCATCCAAGCTCCACACCCTTCCCTGGGCTGGCCCATCTCCCAGACCACCCTTCCTCCCATCTTCCCCCCCACACACACACACACTCAGAACCGCCCCGGGGCCAGCAGAACCTTTGCACCTTTTCTAGTTCCACAACGTCCGGCTGGTGCAGGAGTGGCCCACCGGGGGCTTGGGCCAGTGTTGCAGTGTTGGCGCTGCGCCAGAAGAGCTGGCGTATATGTGCTTTACGGCACATGCACAACAGCGCTCAATTGGCGCAAGAGCAGTGATGTCATGCAGGGGGTACGCAGGGGTACGCGAGTACCGGTTCCTAGGATTACGGCTGGCCCCGCCATTCGCCCGCCCACTTGTCGACTCTGCCCCCTGAAACGTTTGAATTTCCTGCACGTTTGAGTTGCCTGTACATTCTCAGAGGCAGGCAGGCAGGCAGGTAGCAAGCGGAGCCTTGCCTTGCCTTGCCACTGAAAAATGAGCTGCTCTGGGGTTTTGGAACTGTTGAGTCACTTTAATATGATGCCAGGCCTCCTTAACATGTTCTGGGGGTGCTGTGGAATACTGTTGCAACTGTTCGGTCAGTTTAAAATTGTCTGAGGCCTCAAAAAGGGCTTTTTTCATGTCACTTCCTGCCACGACAGCTTATGATGTCACTTCCGGTGGGCGGGTCCTGACACATGCCAATCAAAAGTGAGTACCTGTTCTTAAATCATTTAGATGACACCACTGCGCAAGAGGCTTGTGCCAGCCATGGGGGAGGGGTTTGGATTGCACTGTGTATGGTGAAATAGGGCCAGAGAAGGCACATTTTGAGAAGCTTGCAAATGTGGCAGGCCTCCACTTACGTCAAACATGCATGACACATGTCAGGGCACCACAGCCTTGACACGGCATCCCAAAGACAGCTTCACCCTGTTTAGTTGCAGGCTTTTCTGACTTGCGAAGGCAGCAGCCACACCAAAAACCACCTTCACGCTGGAAGGCAGGGCTTGGCTGCCAGGAAGGTGCAGGAATGTGGTTTCCAGTTATTTTTGGCTCCGATTTCAGCCCTGTTTAGCAATTTGTGTTGCTGTTCCAGCAACCACCTAACACATCACAATGAAGAATAGATTAACGACATCCCAGGAGCCTCCTTCCATTGACAGAGCAGGAGAAACCCACACTACTTGAGGCAAGGGACAATAGTTGTAAGGCTTTGTAAAAGGATTATACTGGGAAAACAGGTTTATCGTAACCTGTTAGCCATAAGAATTGCTTTGGGGGGGGGGATCAGACCACCACATTCAGTAGCCAGCTCCAACAGATGATAGTTAAGGTGGAGCAGGGACATGACACAGCAGTGTTTCTCCAACGTTTTAGCACCAGGATCAGTGGTGTCATTCAAATGATTTAGGAACAGGAACTCACTTTTGAGTTCAAATTCAAATGTTGAAAACAAAAAACCCAAAACCCAGAAGCAGCCACGGAGCCCGTTAGGATCCGGAATGCCCGTTCTGGTCCGTTCCCCCTGAATGACATCACTGACCAGGATCCACTTTTTAGAACGACAATCTGTCAATTCATCACATAAGAACATAAGAAGAGCCCTGCTGGATCAGGCCAAAGGCCCATCTAGTCTAGCTTCCTGTATCTCACAGCAGCCCACCAGGTGCCCCAGGGAGGCATGAGACCACAAGATGCTTGCATCCTGTTGCCACTCCCTTGCACTCGGTACTCTGAAGTAGCCTACTACTAATGTAAGGAGGTTGCACAATCCATCATGGCCTATAGCCCACAATGGACTTTTCTTCCAGAAATCCATCCAATCCCCTCTTAAAGGCATCTAGACCAGATGCCATCACCACCTCCTGTGGCAAAGTGTTCCACAGATTAACTACCCGCTGGGTAAAAAAAGTACTTCCTTTTATCTGTTTTAACTCTCCCAAGCCTCAGTTTTAGCGGATGCCCCCTGGTTCTGGTTCTGCAGGGCTGGATCCTTGGGGGAGAAGTGATGTCACGGCTGGAAGGGCCATCATTGTGACCCTAAAGCCTGCTGCTGTCCTGAGAATACAGCAATAAGTTGGGTTATTTTTCAGCCATTTTCCCACAGCAAAATGAATCGGAAAGGGGAAAAAAGCTTATTTGCAACACAAGCAAAACAACCACACAGCCCTCCCGCTTTCTAGCATCATCTTCCCACATTTTCAATACAGTTGCTCTAGGTGCTTCATGACCAGTGGTGTCATTCAAATGATTTAGGAACAGGAACTCACTTTTGATTGGCACTTGTCGGGAACCGGAACCAGCCACGGAGCCCATTAGGATCCGGAATGCCCGTTCCGGTCCATTCCCCCGAATGACATCACTGCCTTCGCCCCCCTAGGAATCCGGAGTCGCTCCCTTTAACCCTCTGAGTGCCGGTCAACCAAGAAGAAAAGCTCTTTGCAGAGGAATTGGGAGGGGGGAGGAGAGGGAGTGAAGTGGGCGGAGTCAGCCCTAATTTTAACTAGTGGAACTGAGTTCCCCCGCGTTCCCCATGCATGACATCACTGTTCGTGACCCACCTGAAATTGGTTTGCAACCCACTGGTGGGTCCCGACCCACAGTTTAGGAACCACTGTGATAGAGGTTTATGGCCCAGTTCTAGCATGTGACTCCGCAGCTGATGCTTTACCAAGTCATGAACTCTTCTCCAAAAGTGCCCATCGGCTGCCCTGCACAGATAAGGCTGCCCTTGCAAGGCAGTGCTGATGCTGGTAGGTTGATGGGGTGGGAGGCCCCGGGCGCAACAGGGGAGGGCCTGGGTGCATCAGAGGCAGGAGGGGGTGGCACCTGGCACAAGGGACTTGCACCAAATGCTATCCCTGACGAGATTGGGAATGTACCCCCTTTTGCCCAGGGGGTAGCAGGCAGCAAACAGCAGGATAGCCATCTGGCTCCGTTCAGCCCTGGCAATACAGGTTGCTGGCCCAGTTCCCAGGAGTCGTGGAGGCAGCCCGGTAAGCAGACCCAAGGGCACAGATCACTCAGACAGCAAAGTCCTTCACCACAGTGCATTTACAGGAAGGCAGAGTGATAATACAGCAGGCAGCAGAGGTCCCACGCAGGGGACCCAAAGGAACTCACTGCAGCAACGACAGAGTGCTCTGCAGCACTCCGACTTTCACACCAACCGGTCTGGGAGCCAATGCTCTGGATATATACGTGGCTCAGCCTATCAGTGCCTGTTGCTGGGCAGGCTTTGAGGCAATCAGCCACACCCTTTTTGCACCTGGCTCTGGAGTCACTCAGCAGGTAATCAGCTTGCACCTGCCGAGTGACTCAGCACTTTGAGCTGGCAGGCCTCCTGCTATTTCAGCTAGGGCCCAACTTTTACCCAGGCCCGGCTGTGGCCTGGCTGTGGGCATCCTCCAGCAACTCTATTCAACTGGTTTGGGGCACAAACTTTGACAATCCCCTCTGGAATGAGCCAACACGCTCCCTTTGTCTCTTCATACTTGCGCCAGCTAAAGGGCTGGTGCAGGTCTGATGACACCTATTTTGGGGGGGGGGGGTTAAGGGGCTTACAGAGGGATAAGGAAAATATTTTCCCCTCCCAAGCCTCCCAATCCCACCCTCCCCCCAACATAGGTTGCAGCACAGTCTTTTTTAGTGCAGCTGCATGCTATGGTGGATGAAGGATCATAAGAACATAAGAAGAGCCCTGCTGGATCAGGCCAAAGGCCCATCTAGTCCAGCTTCCTGTATCTCACAGCGGCCCACCAGGTGCCCCAGGGAGGCACGAGACAACAAGATGCTTGCATCCTGTTGCCACTCCCTTGCACCCGGTACTCTGAAGTAGCCCACCACCAATGGAAGGAGGTTGCACAATCCATCATTGCCTATAGCCCACAATGGACTTTTCTTCCAGATATCCGTCCAATCCCCTCTTAAAGGCATCTAGAGCAGGATCAGGTGGAGCTGTGCTAACATTACGCGCTGCTTTTCTTATGGTCAGCACTTGTCCAGGGTCTTTGGTTGTGGGGCGCAATGGGCAGAGGCCCCACTTGGTGCAGGTGAATTTCTCTTAAGAGACGAGAGCAGTGGTTCGCAAACCTTTTAGCACCAGGACCCACTTTTTAGAATCAGTCCAGGAGCCACCAAAAGTGAGGTCAGGGCCTGAAGTGCCATCACTGTGACACCAGAGCTTACTGCTTTCTTGAGAATACAGCCAAAAGTTGGGTTATTTCGCAGCCGTTTTCTAGTACTAAAGTGAATCAGAAAGGGAAAAAAAAGCTTATTTACAATCTTGACACAAGCTAAACAACCACACAGCCCTCCCCCTTTCCAGTATCCCATCTTCCCATAGCTTCAGTATGGCTGCTCGAGGTGCTTTGCGACCCACCTGACATTATCTTGTGACCCACTGGTGGGTCCTGACCCACAGTTTGGGAACCACTGGACTAGCGCATGGACATTCTGGGCAGCTAAAAGGGAGGGCAGCCCGGGGGGGGGAGAGAGATTGAGATGGGCAGCGCAATCCTAGTGTGCCCCTTGCGTCAAGGCGACATCATCGCGTTGACGCAAGGGGCGGAGCGCCAGCATGCCGACGCCAAGCAGCACCCCCACGTCATAACATAAGAACATAAGAAGAGCCATGCTGGATCAGGCCAAGGGCCCATCTAGTCCAGCTTCCTGAATCTCACAGCGGCCCACCCCAGGTGCCCCAGGGAGGCAGGAGACAACAAGATGCTTGCATCCTGTTGCCACTCCCTTACACCCGGTACCTGTAGCCCACCACCTTTGTAAGGAGGTTGCACAATCCATCATTGCCTATAGCCCACAATGGATCTTTCCTCCAGAAATCGGTCTAATCCTCTCTTAAAGACATCAAGACCAGATGCCATCACCACCTCCTGTGGCAAGGAGTTCCACAGATTAATTACCCGCTGGGTAAAAAAGTACTTCCTTTTATCTGTTTTAACTCTCCCAACCCTCAGTTTTAGCGGATGCCCCCTGGTTCTGGTGTTGTGAGAGAGGGAAAAGAACATCCCTCTATCAACTCTATCCCTTCCATGCATAATTTTGTATGTCTCAATCATGTCCCCCCTCAGGCGCCTTTTTTCTAGACTGAAGAGCCCCAAACGCTGCAGTCTTTCTTCATAAGGGAGGTGCCCCAGCCCCGTAATCATTTTTGTCGCTCTCTTCTGCACCTTTTCCAACTCCACTATGTCCTTTTTGAGATGCGGCGACCAGAACTGGACACAATATTCCAGGTGCGGCCTTACCATTGCTTTGTACAATGGCATGATAATATTGGCTGTTTTATTCTCAACCCCTTTTTTAATTACCCCGAGCATGGAATTGGCTTTCTTAATTGCTGCCGCACACTGGGTCGATACCTTCATGGAATTGTCCACCAGCACCCCAAGATCTCTCTCCTGAGCTGTCACAGACAGCTCAGAACCCATTAGCCTATAGGTGAAGTTTTGGTTTTTGGCCCCAATGTGCATCACTTTACATTTGTTTACGTTGAAACGTATCTGCCATTTGGCTGCCCATTCCCCCAACTTGGAGAGATCCTTCTGGAGCTCTTCACAATCCTTTCTGGTTTTCACCACCCGGAAAAGTTTTGTGTCATCTGCAAACTTGGCCACCTCGCTGCTTATCCCTGTCTCTAAGTCATTTATGAATAAGTTGAAAAGCACGGGCCCCAAGACAGATCCCTGGGGCACTCCACTTTTCACCTCTCTCCATTCTGAAAATTGCCCATTTACCCCCACTCTCTGTTTCCTGGCCCTCAACCAATTCTGGATCCATAAGAGGACCTGCCCTCTTATTCCCTGACTGTGAAGTTTCTTCAGCAGCCTTTGGTGGGGGACCGTGTCAAACGCCTTCTGAAAATCCAGGTATATGATATCCACAGGTTCACCCACATCCACGTGCCTGTTGACCTTTTCAAAGAATTCCAAAAGGTTTGTGAGGCAAGACTTACCCTTACAGAAGCCATGCTGACTTTCTTTTAGCAGTACTTGTTCCTCTATGTGTTTTAGGATTTTATCTTTGATAAGGCTTTCCACCATCTTACCCGGAACAGACGTTAGGCTGACCGGCCTATAGTTTCCAGGGTCCCCCCTTTTTCCCTTTTTTAAAGATTGGCGTGACATTGGCTATCCTCCAATCCTCTGGCACCGTGGCCGTTTGAAGGGACAAGTTGCATACTCTAGTTAAGAGGTCAGCAACTTCGTTCTTTAGTTCCTTAATAACTCTTGGATGTATACCATCTGGGCCTGGTGACTTATTTATATGTAGTTTATCAATTTGATCTAAAACATCTTCCTTATTCACCATTATCTGCTTTAATTCCTTAGTTAGGAAGGGCTGTTCGGGCTGTGGTATCTGCCCAAGTTCTTCTGCTGTGAAGACGGACGCAAAGAATTCATTTAATTTCTCTGCAATCTCCAAGTCCCCTTTTATCTCATCTTTCCCTCCCTCACCATCCAGCGGGCCAACCGCCTCTCTGGCAGGTTTCCTGCTTCTAACATATTTGAAGAAGCTTTTATTATTCCCCTTTATGTTGCTAACATAACATAAACGTCGGCGCTCCAACTCTGAAGCCAACGCTGCTCGCAGAGCCAAAGATGGTCAGCGCAAGGGATTCTCTGTCCTGTTTCGGGATGGAGATTGGTGGGAGGGGGGAAACAGGAGGCGGGACTTGGGTGGGCTTGGGAGGTGGCCATATGGCCACCTCCTAAGCCTGTCAGCGAGGCCAGGCAGCCCAAATTTGGGCCATGCGGTCTCCTTGGACCTGCGCCTGCTGTTTAGCGGACGCAGATCCGAGGAGCAGATAGGGGAGGCTGGAGCCTCCCCTACAGTAAAGGAGCGCATGCTCCCTTGCCGCGGGAGGCTGTAGCTTCCCGCAACGCAGAGTTGGATATGGCGCTGCCCAGCCGGCCTTGCCATTCCGGCGCTGGGTTGGATTGCGCCCTGCGAGAGATTGACACCACTGCCTCTTTGTAAACCACAGCAATTGGTGTTCCCTGCCATGGGTGCCCAGTTAGGTAGGACAAGCCCTGCTGGTTTCTGTGCTCTGTTGTCACCAATAGGAAGAGGCTCGTTGGCAGGATATTTTGATTGCTCACTTTGGACACAGTGACCACTGTCCATGCCACCCCTAAGGAGAAAATGGCTAAGATGCCATGAAAAGGCCTGACTCATCCAGAGGAGTCCAAAGAGAGGATTAACTGAGCGGAATTTAAGTGACTCGGTTCCTTCACATCAATTCCAGTTAACAGAGCACCCTCGGAAAAGGAAAGTTGCCTCAACTATATTCAAAGAAGCATCAGTGCAAAGCAATGATGGGCAAATTTGCACTTGCTGAACCAGAGTTCCGCCGAATTCTCCAACATGTTGCATCAAGAATACAAGACAGGTCACAAAATTTCAGCAGAATTCATTTACAGTTAATTGAGTTAAGGGAATCCTGGGGACTCTAAACCAGTGTTCTTTAGGCTGTGGGTTGGGACCCCAGTGGGGTCGCAAACTCTCATTTTGGGGGGTCGCAGCAACACTCTTGGAATGCAAACTGACGTTCTTGGACTGCAACAATTGCACAACCACGAAACCTTGGCAGAAAGCAAGATGAGGACAAAATATTACGAAAAAAGAACCAAGCTAAAAAGAAAATGTTAAAAGCCCTCACTTGAAAATTCAAACAACACTCACAAAAGGAATCTAGCAAGAGTAAGGTCTGCAGCTTCCAAGATGGCTGCTCCCAGCTTTCCGCGACCCACCTGACATCAGGTTGCGGCCTACCAATTGGGTCCTGATCCACAGTTTGAATAACACTGATTTAAGCCACCCCATAACTTTACAATACATGATTGTATTGTTACCCTTACAGGAGTTACCCTTGAAAACAAAGATTCCTTGTTCTCCTGGGCAAACTGGAACACAGAGACATTTCCCAGAATTGCAAGGCAAATATTATTTCACTGAATTTGTGAAAGGAACACATCAAGGAAAGGAAAAAAAACCTTCAGTGGTATGCAGACTGGGTAAATCTTACAGGGATGAAATGAAAGACATGCAGTTGTTCAGCAGCCTAGAACTGCAGTAGACTCTTTCATCCCATTGGATGGAAACCCTGGACGTTTGGCTGGCAGCATCGTGTGGCCAATTCACTTATAACAGTGCTACCATTTTGTGGATGCCAAGGCCCCTTCTTAAACTCTTCCACTGGCTGCAGTTATGCAGTGTGCCAGGTGACTTACTACCAACTCGTTCAGGAGTGAGCCAAGCAGGAGATAAGCAGGCTGTTCCCCAGAATCCTGTCACACACGCCAGTCCTGGGACACAGATTACTCAGCCATTTTTTTCAGTAATTGTGGTCCCTGACTAAGTCACAAGGGTCTTGGCCACTATGGAACATGCTCCGTTTGCTGCTTACACATTGACTCTGTGTCATATAATCCGGCAGATGGCTGCCTCTGTCTCAGAGTCTTCCCGCACCATCCACCATCACAGTTTCCAGAATCTTTCTTGGAATGCCTGCCTGATAGTTCCAGTGAAGCCACATGCCTTCATGGTGTCTTTCCCACTGAAGTTTATTTTTTTGGGGGGGGGGGAGTTTTGGGGTGGCAGGTTTTTTTGCCTACCCCAGACTGGGGAGGGAGAGACAGGTATTCAGAAGGTTTCATGATTTACACTTGTGTTTAATAACGTTAAACCTCAACCTCAGTCTGGTGTCTGCCTTGGGTAATAGTTTTAGCAAGGGTAATAGGTAATAGTTTTAGCGGATGCCCCCTGGTTTTGTGCAAGGGTAATAGTTTTAGCGGATGCCCCCTGGTTTTGGTGTTTTGAGAGAGGGAAAAGAACATCCCTCTATCGACTCTATCCCTTCCGTGCATAATTTTGTATGTGAAATGAAAAGGTGAAATGGTGAAATGAAATATGAAATGGTACAGTCCCATTAAATCCCCATGAGAAACTGAGGCTTCTGGTTAAACTTGGAACAGAACTGGCAACTGCAGAGCAGAATGTCAAAACACCCAAAGTGTACCACAGGGCGCAGGAAGAGAGATGCTGTTTATTCTTTCACGTACACTTCTGGGTAAGTGTTGACTCAATCAATTCCGATAAAATATTGCACTTTCACATTTCTTAGTTTGCAGGGTTTTTTTTTGACTGAGTGGAAACCAATGCATGTCCTCTCTGCCCTTTACTGTGTCTGCCTTCTCCATAAAAAGCAGGATTATGTAAGCTACCCTCTAAACATCAACAACGGCGGCTCAAATGTCAAGTTTGTGAACTTCTTGATAAAATGCACACTCTATAAAGATGCTGGAAGTCCTTGGAGGGTGAGGAGACAATCATGCAAGGAAATCAGTGGCATACCTACAAGGGGGGGCAAAATGCTAAGTTTTGCAAGAGCCTGTGCGGCTGTATAACGCTGTCCCTCCCCCTTGCCTCCAGAGCCATTTGTAGCTCAAAGGCATCCCAGACAGCTCTCTCTGCCACAAATGGCTCTGAAGGTGAGGGGGAGAGACTTTGTTACATAGGAGCTCAGGCTCCTGCAAAACTTACCATTTTGCCCCCCACCCTCCATGGGGACACCATTGAAGGAAACGTGTATTCTTTGTCAACCCACAGAATACAAACACAGAAAGCCTTTTGGCTATTTTTAAGTTAGGACCAGAACTGTAAAACTGCTAGATTATTCAACTAAACTGCCATTAAGAGCACAATCCTAACCTGGAGTTAGGCCGGCACAGTTAGGCCAGCAAAATTTGGCCAGCACAAAGGCCACTATAAAGCACATTTGGACCACTCTCGGAGTCAGGGAGGATGGTGCACATCTGTGTGCTGGCCCCTTGGACTCCGAGAGTGGTCCAAACATACTTTACGGTGTCCTTTGTGCCAGCTAAACTTTGCTGGTCCAACTGTGTTGGCCTAACTCCAGGTTAGGATTGTGCCCTAATTCATTTGTGGGAGTCTGTTTTATGGCATTTTGCAGATTGGCTCTGATGGCAAGTGGGAGGGACTGCTGACTCGGTGTCTTGTGGTGCCTGCAATACTTTGTGACCCCCTGTAGTTACTGGGCCAATCCCATCCATTCGAGACTACTCCAGCTGCCAGCAGCTACCCAGGATCTCAGGCAATGGTCTCTGAACCTACTTTCCGATCATTTCTGATTCCAAACTGAAGAGGCTGTGAAGGTCCCGGGACGCTGCCTGGAGGCAGTTGGGGCATGGATGAAAGCCAATAGGTTAAGACTGAATCCAGAAAAGACAGAAGTCCTCCTGGTCAGGGAACCCTCAATGCAGGCACTTTCACCCACTGAATGGAGTGCCACTTCCCCTGTAAGAACAGGTGCGCAGTCTGGGAGTGCTCCTGGACTCTCAGCTGTCTCTGGAGAACCAGGTAGCAGCTGTGGCGAAGAGCGCATTTGCCCAGCTTCTATTGGTGCGCCAACTGCGACCATACATAAGCCATTCTGACCTGGCCACAGTGGTCCATGCATTAGTGATCTCAAGGCTGGACTGCTGTAATGTGCTATATATAGGGCTTCCCTCGAGAACAGTTCGGAAGCTACAGTTAGTACAAAATGCAGCAGCCCGGGTGGTAACAGGAGCTAAACGGTTTGACTCCCTAGGCCCACTCCTTCAGCAGCTGCAGTGGCTGCCCATTCACTTCCGATCCCAACTTAAGATGATGGTATTGACCTTTAAGGCCCTTCATGACTCCGGCCCAGCCTACCTAAAGGGCCGCCTTCTCCCATGCATACCGGTTCGCCCTCTTAGATCATCTAAAGCGGCTCTCCTTCAATTGCCCCCTCTGTCCCAAGTGAAAGGGATGGCAGCTCGGGGACGGGCCTTCTCCGTAACGGCTCCACCAATATGGAATTCCCTTCCAGAAGAACTAAGAACTCCACACTCCCTCATGGCCTTTCAGAGAGGGCTCAAATCACACCTATCTCGTCTGGCCTTTGGATGATGGTTGGCTGCCTGCCCTCTGATGTCCCTCTGGAATCCTGCCATAGTTTGTTTACTCCCCTGGTCAAGAGTGTGTGTGTGTGTGTGTGTGTGTGTGTGTGTGTGTGTGTGTGTGTGTCTTTTTCTCCCACCCTTTTCCTCCCACCCGCTTAATGAAGAGAATTGGGCCTTGCTTCATTCTTGAACTCTTGCTGTGTTCCTGTTAAATGTTAAACGTTTTTGTTTTTTACTTATTATGGTTACACTGTACTTTGTGGTTCTCTGTAAGCCACATTTGTTTCGGCATGGGAATAAACAAAAAATTCCTGTAGAAATACCAGGATGAAAGCCTTTCTGCACATAGAGCTCCACCACTGAACCACAACTACTCCCATACCAAGACCAAACACAACGCTGGGAATCTGTACCCGACCTTCCAATATTCTCACTGTCCTTCCCCCAAATTCAGCCAACCACCTACCAATTCCTCAGCTTTCGGATGAGCTTCCCCTAGAGAGCCACGTCTGTGAATATATTGCATTGTAATGTTATGGCCAGACTCTTAGCAAGATCAGCCTATTAACATTTCCACCGGCAGTTTCCTTGCAAACATTGCTAGTGACATTTGGCAGAAACCTCTGCGTTGCGCCGTCTCTGGGAGAAGGGGGAAGCCTGGGGTGCTCCGGTCTGTGTAAACAGAGCTCTGCGGAGGACTGGCTGGCTCTGAATGTCAATAGCGATTGCTTGTTGCTCTTTGAAGAAGAATGCGGGTTGTGTAACCATCTGGCATCTCCTCTCCTCTGGGGCTGGGTATTATATCCAAGAGGGGAAGTGAGAGCGAGACACAGCTGCAGAGTGAGGCAGACAGAGCTTTGCCTTGCCGGAGGGGTCACGGGGCCCATGACGAGAAGCCCTGGCTTCAAATTTCGGAGTGGAAACATTATTCAGACTATTTCCCCTGTAACGCGGATTGGCCTGGAAGAAGCTTTTGGTTGGTGGAACAGAACAACACCCACAGTAACATTTACATACACTGTGGCTTTGCCAATACATAATTTCGTGTTGTTTATTTGAAATGCTGTGGTTAAATATGTCTCTTCGTTTTTCTGAAGATAGGGTATGACCACATGGAGATGTTATTTCTATGCCTGTTGTTTCTGAGAGCCCAATCCTAACCTGGAGTTAGGCCGGCACAGTTAGGCCAGCAAGGTTTGGCCAGCGCAAGGGACACCGTAAAGTATGCTTGGACGACCCTCCGAGTCAGACAGTCCAGCACATAGACCGTCCTCCCCAGTGATGTCATTCAGGGGGAACGGACCAGAACGGGCATTCCGGATCCTAACGGGCTCCGTGGCTGGTTCCGGGTTCCCGACAAGTGCCAATCAAAAGTGAGTTCCTGTTCCTAAATCATTTGAATGACACCACTGATCCTCCCTGACTCTGAGAGTGGTCCAAATGCGCTTTATGGTGGCCTTTGTGCTGGCCAAACTTTGCTGGCCTAACTGTGTCAGCCTAACTCCAGGTTAGGATTGTGCTCACAATCATGCTTTCCCCACCCCTCTATT
Source organism: Lerista edwardsae (assembly GCA_029204185.1). NCBI lineage: Eukaryota > Metazoa > Chordata > Lepidosauria > Squamata > Scincidae > Lerista > Lerista edwardsae. The sequence continues at coordinate 4,170,391 of JAJKFI010000077.1, forward strand.
TATAATGGATATTTTTAAAAACAAAATTAAAATGCTGAACATCCAACCTTTAGCTATTAGGGTGTGATTTTGGGAGGGAACAGTACAATGCCTGCCTTTCAGATTACATGTGAATACTCCTTAGGAGCACCTATAGTTGTGGCTACCTCACCAGTTCTGCACAGTGACATTTGCTGTGGTAGCTGGAACATGTGAACATAAGAAGAGCCCTGCTGGATCAGGCCAAAGGCCCATCTAGTCCAGCTTCCTGTATCTCACAGTGGCCCACCAGATGCCACAGGGAGCACACAAAATAACAAGATGCTTGAATCCTTTTGCCACTCCCTCGTATCTGGCATTCTGAGGTCAATTTCTGAGGTAACATTCTGAGGTAAATAAAACAGAATTTGCTATCCTGTCTGTGGAGAGGGAGCTATAATAATTTGCAATCCAATCCAGACCTTAAGAACATAAGAGCCCTGCTGGATCAGGCCAAGGGCCCATCTAGTCCAGCTTCCTGTATCTCACAGTGGCCCACCAGATGCCTCAGAGAGCGCACGAGACAATGAGATACTTGCATCTTGCTGCCACTCCCCTGAATCTGGCATTCTGAGGTAGCCTATTACCTTTGTACCATCACCTCTCAGGGAAGACACCAGACTGTGGTTGGGGTTTAACTTTATTAACACAATTGACCAGTTTTTAAATCATGAAACCTACTGAACAACCATCCTTCGCCAGTCTGTGGTAAGCAAAAAACCTGCCATCCATAGCCAATTTGGATGACAGAAAAAAATTCCTACCCAGCCCTCACGATGACCGACCAGCTAATCTCAGACTGGACATATCCGTCATTATAGCTGGTAACCTGCGATGGGAGTTTTCCTCCATAAATCTGTCCAGTCCCCTTATAAAGGCATCTATGCCAGGCGCCATCACCACTTCGAGTGGCAAGGAGTTCCACAGACTAATTACATGCTGGGTACAGAAATACACAGTATGTATAAACTTGAATAAAATGGCTTCTTTTGAGCCTTATCTCTTCCCACGCCTGATGCCCAGCAGCCTCACCCCTCTCTACACACTTCTGGTTTCCAAGAGCGAACTCACTCAGAGGATTGTTATCACATGGCAGGCCTGATAAGCAAAACTGTCAATGGGTGTCAACTCCAAGGCAGTGATAGTATAAATCAACCTCTTGCTAAGGACCTTTCCCTGGACTGAAGTCATTTTGCATCAGCTTGGAGATATCTATACAGTAGGTGGTTTTGAAATATCCCTTGCTTTGGGCCTCTTGACACAAAGCAGGCCACTCAAACTGGCCCCAGGACAGGCCAACCACCTGGAATGTGCCATTCATTACTTGATAACAGTCCATTTTCCAGGGCCGTCTAGTCCAGTGCTTTTCAAACTTTTGTTTCAATGAATCCTGGAGCTCTTTACTAGCCTATCTGAGAACTGATGAGAAGGTTCCTCTCAAAAATAGGATGTTCACCACTACCAATCTTTCCCTACAACAAGTACACACAGGGGTGTTATTGTATGGCACACGATCAGACCACACAGTTGAAACTGAGCCCCAAAGTCTCATCTGGTGCCTTGTCTGAACCAAACGTGCAGTCTGGAGCGTGCCTACTTTCTAAGGGCACAATCCTAACCATTGGTCTTGAAATGCACATTGGCATTCTTGGACTGCAACAATTGCACAACCATGAAACATCCATGACAGAACGCAAGATCAGAACAAAATATGCTGAAACACTGAACTAAAAACAATTTTTTTTAAAGCACTTACTTGAAAATTCAAACTGATAACACAAAAGAAAGAGTAAGGTCTGCAGCTTCCAAGATGGCTGCTCCCAGCTTTCCACGACCCACCTAACATCAGACATGACCCACCAAGTAGGTCTCGACCCACAGTTTGAGAAACACTGTCCTAAAGTATAATGTACTTTAACGAAAAGATCAGAAAAGGAACCCATTCGTATGGGAAATAAATCATAAGGAAGTTTTCCGAATAGAATTCACAGACACACCCAAAAAGCCAGGCAAACTTAAGACTATCAGTCACCATAAAGTTGAAGGTATTTGGGTCTTCAACAGTGGTGTAGAAGGGAGAATTGGGAAGAATGCATATTCTCTCAGCATGTTATTGAATGGCAGGGAAAAATTGCAATTACCAACATATTTCTTGGTGTGCAGCTAATAAAGTTATAGAAGGTCATATTTGGAATCTGGGGACTCTGCCTATACCTTCTTGCTAATAAAAGAAAATTAATTTAATTTGCCTAACATTTGTTAATGTTAATGCAACAATTGGCTGAGTCCTCTGAAGTAGAAGACGATGACAAATTGTAGCACAGCGAGCCTGCTCACCTGTAAATGATGCCTTTCTCATGGAGGAACATGAGGGCTGAAATGATTTCTGCTGCATAGAATCGAGCTCGGCCTTCATCAAAGCGACGGGATTTCTGGATGTGGAACATCAAGTCTCCTCCATTCACAAATTCCATGACAAAAAAGAGGCGATCCTAATGAAAGACACAGCAAATGGCATCATCACTGGAAGCATCACTGGAAACATCACTCTGGTTGTATACTATTTATCTCCCCCCCCCCCACAATCACATTTTGAAAAACTGCCATTCCCCTTCAAATTAAACCAAAACATTCCCAGAGAGCCATTAATAGAAACCTACTTTATAATCTACTTTATACCCCTGCTAACTGGGCATAAACCTATGTTATACCCCTGCTAACTGGGCAAGAGGCACTTTTTCAAGTGGTGCTCCTTTATATTTAGCAGGGGGAGAGTAATTGTCCCTCTTCACCCCTGCGCAGTCTTTCTAGTGGCTGTTGCTGGTGGTCTGCCTTTTTTTTTAGATTGTGAGCCCTTTGGGACAGGGAGCCATTTAATTTCATTATTATTACTATTTGCCTGTAAACTGCTTTGTGAACTTCGTGCTGAAAAGCAGTATATAAGTACCTGTTGATTGATTGATTGATTGATTGATTGATTGATTGATTGATTGATTGATTGAT
>JAJKFI010000077.1:4173989-4189242 GCA_029204185.1 Lerista edwardsae
ATTATTATTATTATTATTATTATTATTATTATTATTATTATTATTATGGCACATTATATTATTATAACCTGGAGATAGGCTGGAAAAAGTCCCTTGTGCCGGTCTTGTGCAAATGCACTGTAAAGTGCGTTTGGACCATTCTCGGAGTGAGGGAGGCCAGCACACAGACATGCACCATCCTCCTTGAGTCCTAGAGGGATCCAAAAATGCTTTACAGTGTGTTTTCGATACTCCTGGGTTAGGACTGCACCCTTGAAAAACCTATAATACTTAAAGTGCAATCCTAACCTGGAGTTAGGCCAGCACAGTTAGGCCAGCAAAGTTTGGCCAGCACAAGGGTCACCATAAAGCACTTATGGACCACTCTTGGAGACAGTGGGGATGGTGCACATCTGTGTGCTGGCCTCTCTGACTCCTAGAGTGGTCCAAACATACTTTACGGTGGCCCTTGTGCAGGCCAAACTTTGCTGGCCTAACTGTGCCAGCCTAGCTCCAGGTTAGGATTGTGCTCTAATATTAGTAATACCCAATGATGTCATCCGGGCGCTCCAAGAACCGGAACGCCCAGATGATTGGCAGCTCACGGCCTCAATGGTGGAACCCGGCCATGCCTCCCTGCGCCTGGAATCGCTCCATTTCGGAGCGAACCGAGTGCAGGGACAGGCGGGAGGGCACAAAGACGCGCGGCTTCTGCCGCACAATGGCGCCCTTCGCTGCCAGCCCCTCTGGAGGAAGTGGTACGGCGTATCGGCCCATTCTGCCAGCATGCCATCACTGATAATACCCAATTGTGCAAAGAGGAAATAGCGGACCCCTTGAAATGCAGCTCTAACAGATTATTTGGAAACACATAGTAAAATTTGCAGCAATGGTGCATTGGAACATCTACAAAAAGTATAATATTTCAGTGTCCAAAAATTAGTGAGACCACAAAGCTGAACACATTATTGAACTTGGAACAAGAGAAAAATGTGTGAGATTTTCATATTCAAACAAACATCCTTAGCCCACAACAACTTGGATTTAACAATTGTTGAAAAGAAGCAGATCTGGACAGTGGATGTGGCAATACCTGGAGATGTGAGAGCTGAAGAGAAAGAACAAGGAAAGATTGCAAAATATACAGATCTGCACATTGAAGTCTATGACAGAAAAAGGCTAAAATTGTACCAATTGTTGTCAACAGTCTAGGCACAATATCAAAAGACTTTGAACATCCTTATGGTAAGTGAAATCACTACACACCAGCTATAGAAAGCAACCTTAGAATTCTAAGTAACTTACTTAGAATCCTAAGTAAATATATGCATTCGGACCACTCTTAGAGTCAGGGAGAATGGCGCAGGTCTGTGTGCTGGCCTCTCTGACTCCAAGAGTGGTCCAAACATACTTTACGGTGTCCCTTGTGCCAGCCTTTGCTGGCCTAACTGTGCTGATCTAACTCCAGGTTAGGCTTGCGCCCTGAGAACAGTACACATATTACAAAAATAACTGTGAATATCCTAGGTCATTGGGAAGGACATGATATTCAACAGGCCACCAGCCACCATCTACCAGCCTTTGATAGACCTGGGCTCCCACGGGGGTGCCACGTGGCACCCCCCTGTTGGTGCTAAATGCATCAACACTGTGCACATTACAGGATTGTGCTGCCCTATGTTCAGATGGCTGATTGGTCTGTTCTCAGACTCCCCCCTCTTCCAATCAGCCTACAACAGCTATTATTTATGTCCGGCACATGCACACACACACACACACACACACGCACGCACGCACACCCCGCCCAGCAGAAAAGAAAATAAGTCCGCCAGGAACACCTTCTCTCGTGGCTGGTGCAAAAACATATGGGGAGAGCGGTCAATTGGGTCGTGATGCTCACGACTTCATTAATCTGCTAATAAAAGTGGCAGAGATATCATATCTGCTGCATAGCAAAGTGGTGAAGCTAAGGCAGATCTGCCCTCTGGCCCAGAAGCCTAAAAATACATTGCAGCTATTCAAAATCACCCTGAGGAAGCACTCCTATGGCCGGAATAAGGTTACGTTTTATCTATGTGCAGGCACATGGCAATACTGTACCTTGTTATGGCCCTTTCTGCGCAACTGGGGTTTTAAAGGCTACATTTAAAACTGGCGTTCTTCAGCCTAGAAAAAAAGGCACCTGAGAGGGGTCATGATTGACATGTACAAAATTATGCATGGGGTGGATAGAGGGATGTTCTCTTCCCTCTCACACAACCAGAGGCAGATCTAAGGGAGGGCAAAGCTCTAAGTTTTGCAAGAAGCCTTACCTTGCAGTGGAAATCACTCCTCTCCTGCACCGTTTTAGCCAATCCTCACAGGGAAAAGCAACCTCTTGGCGTTGCTTACTGGCTACAGCTGCAAGGGAGAGGAGGGATTTACATGACAGGGTAAGGCTTCTTGCAACACTTAGAGCTTTGCCCTCCCTGTAGATCCGCCTCTGCACACAACACCAGAGCCAAAGGACAGCCACTAAAGCTGAGTGCTGGGAGAGTTAGAATGGACAAAAGGAAATACTTTTTTACCCAGCAGGTAATTAATTTGTGAAACTCCTTGCCACAGGAGGTGGTGATGGAATCTGGCCTTGCTGCCTTTAAAAGGGGATTGGACAGATTTATGGAGGAAAAGTCCATCATGAGCTATAGGCCACGATGGGTGGTGCAACCACCGTACATTAGAAGTAGGTTACTTCAGAATGCCAGGTGCAGGGGAGTGGCAACAGGAAGCAGGCCACTGCGAGAGACAGGAAGCTGAACTAGATGGGCCCTTGGCCTGATCCAGCAGGGCTCTTCTTATGTTCTTATTTGAAACTTGAGAGTGAAGAGGGAAAGAACACTGCTGAAGGTTCTTGTGAACTTTATGTTGAAAAGCGGTATATAAATACTAGTGATTGATTGATTGATTGATTGATTGAAGGGGTCAGGATGTGCTGAAGCATTCCTACTGCATTCAAGCTTTTTCTCTGCAGGGCTGAGCTCTGCAGAGACAATTCTGCAGATTTGCAGAAGAAGCCAACTGTGCGCAGTTCCGATTGGCCAGTTCAATGACGTCACCTTATAAAGTTTTCCCAAATCCCCTTGCGTGTTGGTTTTCTTTAGATTTCTATTTTTAAAAAATTAGACATAAAATAAAATGCCGAAGTAATTTTTTAAAAAATGTATTATTCTTTCAAAAGGCAAACAGCAGAGCATGGAGGAAGGATGAAAGTTGATGACTGGGACAGCATTTAACTCACGAGCAATATGCCTGCCAATTCTGCCGGGAAGGTAGAAGGAAGTCAGGCGCACCCAGTGGCGTTATTCACCCGGTACGCTGGGCAGGACTTACCTTTGAGCGGCAGTCCGCCCACTGCGTCACAGCGGGCGGGAAAGCAGCGGAACGCAGCGTGACGCAACGGGCGGACTGCCGCTCAAAGATAAGTCCCGCCCAGCGTACTGGGTGAATAACGCCACTGGGCGCACCCTCCCAGCTGATGGACAGACCAAGAGTTCTCTTTTCACTGTGTTTCTCTTCAATTGGTTTCATAGAGGAAACAAGACTGTAGTGTTGTTCTCAGAGAGTCTCACTGGTTCTTAGCACACTAAGAGGGCAATCCTAACCTGGAGTTAGGCCGGCACATGTTAGGCCAGCAAAGTTTGGCCAGCACCAGGGCCACCGTAAAGCACGTTTGGACCACTCTCGGAGTCAGGGAGGATGGCGCACATCTGTGTGCTGGTCTCTCTGACTCCAAAAGTGGTCCAAACATACTTTACGGTGTCCCTTGTGCCGGCCAAACTTTGCTGGCCTAACTGTGTCAGCCTAACTCCAGGTTAGGATTGCGCTCTTAGACAAACAATATAGTTCAAAGGGCACTTAGAGGGGAAGAAGCATGGCAGATAAACTCGTGGGCTGCCTACTTTATGGGCTCCACTGTTGTTCTCACTGATCCTTCATGAAGGGAAATCTAACCTGGTGGCTCCATGAGACTGCAATCCTAACCTGGAGTTAGGCCAGCATAAGTTAGGCCAACAAAGTTTGGCCAGCACAAGGGCCACCGTAAAGTGCGTCTGGACCACTCTTGGAGTCAGAGAGGCCAACACACAGACATGCACCATCCTCCCTGACTCCAAGAATGGTCCAAACGTGCTTTATGGTGGCCCTGGTGCTGGCCTAACTTGTGCCGGCCTAACCCCAGGTTAGGATTGCACTCTGAGACATAGAACTCTCTGTACTGATGCGGCACACTTCAGAATGCAGGGTAGGCCCGCCCATTGCCACATTGATATCGCCACCCGGAAAGGCTCTGACAGCAAGTGGGAGGGGCCATTTACATGGCGAATTGTTGCACTTGCAATACTTGCTGCGTCACTTCCCCTATAGGTAGGTGTCACCTCTCCTGTAGATTGGAGATAAGACTACCCAAAGGAAGGCCTTCTCATGTACAAACCTACCCAATAGTTGTGGTCATCTTGCAAGGACCTTCTCTGGGTGCCCTGCTCTCAGCAGCTGGGAACTGGGCATTTTGAGGTCAGGCTCTCAAACATCATGCCCAAGATACATACACCAGGCACCTTCACAAATATCTTTTCAGTGCTAGGCAAAGTCTCTAACAGCACAACCCTATGTTAGGGCTCAATCCTAACCTGGAGTGAGGCCAGCACAGTTAGGCCAGCAAAGTTTGGCTGGCACAAGGGACACCATGAAGGATGTTTGGACCACTCTTGGAGTCAGAGGGGCCAGCACGCAGACGTGCACCATCCTCCCTGACTCCGAGAGTGGTCCAAACATGCTTTATGGTGGCCCTTGTGCTGGCCAAACTTTGCTGACTTAGTTTATGCCGGCCTAACTCCAATTTAGGTTTGTGCTCTCAGTCAGAGAGGCCAGTACACAGACGTGCGCCATCCTCCCAAACTTGGCTGGCCTAACTGTGCCGGCCTAACTCCAGATTAGGATTGAGCCTTTTGAAGTAAACCTTACTGTACTCAAAGGGGTTCCTCCCAGATAAGGATGACTAGTGCGTTATAAGAAGTTTTTAGACATTTAGCCTTGTTTTGTTTATTGCTTTGCTTAATTATTTTTACTAGTTGTGAATTTTTAGCTACGTTTTTAGCTGTTGAATATGTTCATGTTCTTTGAGTTGCCTTGATATTAAGTGGATGAAGGACAGAAATAGCAATAATACAGTAAAAAACAAGTAACATCAATTCTGCAAAATCAGCAAACGCAGATCCAGCATTGTTTGAGGCACATAACTGATGCAAATCACAGGGCTTGGTTTTCCCAGGCAAACGTAGAAGTATTTCACTGCAAAAACTACACAGAGTGCAGCTATCAATTGTCAAGCCAGTCATACTAAGAGCACAATCCTAGCTGGCCCAGTTAGGCCAGCAAAGTTTGGCCAGCACCAGGGCCACAGTAAAGCATGTTTGGATCACTCTCGGAGTCAGGGAGGATGGCACACATCTGAGAAGAGAAGCTAGCAGCAAGAGGAAATGGTGGCATCAATGGTGACGGCAGGCACAAAGGCAAAAACGAGAAAATCCTATTGCTCAATCATCGGGGTTAGGACTGAGCCAACAGCCAAACCACAGACTGAAACGTTACTGTAGATGAACAAAGTGCCTTAAAGAAACAAGAACAATTTGTGCGGCTCCACGGAGACTGCCTGATATCAAAGGGATTCATGCCTCTTTGCTGGCAATTTGAGAAAATTATACAGTGTTTCTTTTCTTCTTATTCCCCCCACCCCCATTTTAAACAACAAAAAAATACTCCAAATCCTGTGTGTATTTATTGTGCGCAACCCAGCGAACAGGACCAGTTACAGGCAGTTTGGTGCTGTCTGAGCATTCTTTGGAAACAACTGTATTTCAGAGCACCCACATGGCTTTATATGTGGCATCTCCACAACACCACAAATCCCTTGGAAATGTATCTTGTTCAAACACTAACAGCCAGAGGCTTCAAAACCACTATCAGTGCAAATGCAGGCCACTGAGGGCCCGATCCAATCCAACTTTCCAGCGCTGATGCAGCTGCAATGCAACTCCAAAGTAGGGGAGGGAACATCCCCTTTCCTTGAGGAGGCTTCTGTGACTGTCCCCGTCCCACAAAATGCAGTGATCACCCTGTTAGCATGGCTGCGCTGGTGCCAGAAAGTTGGATAAGATTGGGCTGTGTGTGTGCAAGGGCACTGGTGTTTAGAGTGCAAGCCCAGGCATGTCTAGAGTAAGTAACACTAAGGTCCGGCTTTAAGCCAATGTGGCCAATGTCGTCACATCGGGCCCCGCGCTTCAGGGGGCCCCACACTAGCAGGGTGAGCATATTGCCTGTGGCTGCAGCTGGGGTCTCTGTGGGCTGTGAGTCAGTGGGGCGAGCAGAGGAGCTTCACCTTGGTCTCTCCCACCTGCCACTGCCTCTGAACAGCCCAAAATGGGCCACCTGGAAGCAGTTGGTGGTGAAGCCCTTTACGGCTCGGGTCCGGGGTATTTGAGGGACCGCCTCCTTCCATATAATCCAACCCGTACTCTTAGATCATCTGGGGGGGGGGCCCTTTTGACTGTGCCACCACCAGGAGAAGTGAGAGGGGCAGCGGCTAGGAAGAGGGCCTTCTCGGTGGTGGCCCCCCCAACTCTGGAACACCCTCCCCTTAGAATTGAGAACTGCTCCCTCTTTGTTAACATTTCGGCAAGGGCTGAAGACCTTTTTATTCCAAAAAGCTTTTAACTGTTGACAGGCTGGCTGGCTGGCTGGCTGGTTTGTTACATTTTTATATTTTATTTTATGATCCACTCGGCTTGTTGTTTTTAAATTGTATTGTTTTGTTTTAATTTTGTTTTATTGTATTGTTTTAATATTGTTTTTAAATTGCTTTTTAATGTTAACTTTTATATTGTATTTTTATATTGTAATGCTGCCTTGGGTGCCTCCGGGCAAAAAGGCGGGATAGAAATATAATTAATAATAATAATAATAATAATGATGATGATGATGATGATGATGATGATGATGATGTTATGGTATCCCCACCAACTACTTCCACATGCCATGCTTTGCATGTGGCACAAACAGCGGTCTTCTTGGTGAATGAGGGCCCTGCAGGGGGGGCCACAGGAATGCCCCACATAGGGCCCCGCTGCTGCTAGAGCCGGCCCTGGTACCACTGTAGTCAGTGGGGTTTACTCCCAGGAAAGTGTGCATACGATGGTAGCCTTTGCCTCCTTTTAAGGGAATGTGTGTCGGTGTGGCAGATGCCCCTCCTCCAGAAGGCAAGTTTTACGCTGTTTAAAAAAATATGGAAGGGGACTGCCAGGCTGGCTTGCGGTTATGCGTTTCTGTGAGGGCCAATTCCGCATTCACTTAGGTGCACGGGTGGCATTTCAGTGGCAAAGCCAGGCTCCAGGGCCATAGCTAATGAACGTGTAGCCCGGCGCAGAGGGCAAAACGATGCCCCAGAAGTGACGTCACAACAGGAAGTGACCTCACAGTTGTATTTTCGTTTTCTTGGGGGTTTCTGCATGAAATTCTGCATTGAATGATACATACCATGACAGTAAGGTAAAGGTTTCTCCACGACCGACTGGTCTAGTCGTGACCGACTGTAGGGGGCGGTGCTCATCTCCGTTTCAAAGCCTGCAGAGTCGGCGTTTGCCCGAGGACAAGCTTCCGTGGTCATGTGACTGTCATGACTATATGCCGTAGCGCATGGAACGCCGTTACCTTCCCACCAAAATGGTCCCTATTTATCTACTTGCATTTTTAGGTGTTTTCGAACTGCTAGGTTAGCAGGAGCTGGGACAAGCAACAGGAGTTCACTCCGTCGCACAGTCTTGAACTCCCACCCTTCCGGTCAGAAAGCCCAGCAGTAGTGGTTTAACCTGCTGCACCACCATGTCCCTTAACATGACAGTACTATTCCTAAAAAACATGATTTTCACAAATCGCTATTTTTACATGACAGTTATGTTTTTTTTTGTTTTCTGGGGTTTTGACCATAAACTTTAATAAAGATGTTCCACTCCAGTTTGTTTCATTGCATTCTGCATTAAATTACCTTTCAAATAATATCTATCATGATGGTCTTATTCATACACAGCAGGTTTTTCACAATTTTGGCCACTAGTGTCAATCTCAGCTTGTTGCCCCCCCCCCAATGCTTGTTGCCCGGTGCAATTGCACAACCCTGCACCACTGTAACTATGCCCCTGCCAGGCTCACCCTGCAGCGATGTGCTGTCAGCAGTCTTTGTCTATATTATGTCTGTCTTCACCCTAGCCAGAGATAGGCTTAGCCCATAGGCAGTGGTCTAACTACAGGAGCGCTACGTACTGCAGGCACGACAATGCGCTGTGTCAGCACCCCCTCCAACTTACCATTGGAGCCATTCAGGGCAGCGATAGCAATGCAGAGGAGACACCATTTGGTTTGGTGAGCTCCTGTAGGTTGCGGTCACTGTTTGGAATGGCTCCCACAGCGGGTGGAAGGGGCCGCTTACATGGCACATTGCAACACCTGCAATACTTACGTGTCGGCCCCCTGTAGCTATGCCACTGCCCTTAGACCACCAACTTCCCACTGCTGTTTTAGGCAGAAGTAAACTCCTTCCTCCTCCAGGGAAGGCCAGTGAGAGTTCTGTGTGCCTGCCAAAGCAAGACAAACACATGGTCATCTTCAGCAGCTTCTCCTACTGGAAATCCCTGGGTTTCCTGCATTTCAAATGTGTCTGTTTTGTTTTGCAGAAGAGAGCAACAAAAATGATTACGGGGCTGGGGCACCTCCCTTATGAAGAAAGACTGCAGCGTTTGGGGCTCTTCAGCCTAGAAAAAAGGCGCCTGAGGGGGGACATGATTGAGACATACAAAATCATGCATGGAAGGGATAAAGTCCATAGAAGGATGTTCTTTTCCCTCTCTCAAAACACCAGAACCAAGGGGCATCCGCTAAAACTGAGGGTTGGGAGAGTTAAAACAGATAAAAGGAAGTACTTTTTTACCCAGTGGGTAGTTAATCTGTGGAACTCTTTGCCACAGGAGGGGGTGATGGCATCTGGTCTGGATGCCTTTAAGAGGGGATTGGACGGATTTCTGTAGGAAAGGTCCATCGTGGGCTAGAGGCCATGATGGATTATGCAACCTCCTTACAAAGGTGGTGGACTACTGGTACCAGGTGCAAGGGAGTGGCAACAGGATGCAAGCATCTTGTAGTCTCATGCCTCCCTGGGGCACCTGGTGGGCCACTGTGACATACAGGAAGCTGGACTAGATGGGCCTTTGGCCTGATACAGCAGGGCTCTTCTTATGTTCTTATGTTTGCTCGTCTACCAGCATGGCTGTTTTCTGAAAGTGATGCAAGGATACGTTTAGGCAGCCTTCGTGGGGCCAGGAGGACTTCATTGGACACAAGTGCCTTAAAAAAAAAGTTTGTTTTTTAACACTTGCCCTTTAAATTGGCACACCCACCCTGAGCTCAGAGGAGGGGCGGCACAGGACTTAAAAAGAAAAAGATATTGCGTCAAACCATTTGCATACACGCCCTTCTTGGATTATCCCAGCTTGGAAAACGTGTTTCCTTGCAGCACAGCAATTCTTGGCAAGGCCTGGAGCAAGGAAGGGAAGGGGATCACGGGGGACATCGCTGCCTGGCAGCCTGGGAGCAGAGCGGCCAAAGAAGGGCAGAGTAGAGACATCTGGATACAAAAAATTTCCACTGTTGACTCACGGCACACGGATATTTCGGCGGAAGAAAATCAAATACTGAAGGGTGCAAAACCTTGATTGTGATAAGGTTATTTGCAGGACACTGTGAGAGATCTTGTTAAAACAGGATTTCAGGCTACCTGGTATTCAAAGCTGTTCTTCAGAAACACCCACTTGCTGGGAGTCGAGAGCCGAAATCGGAATGCCCGAATCTCTTCACCAGCCTCAAATCTGGTCCACTGGGCACAGCAAACAGCCTCCTACCAAAATTCTCCAAGGATGACCTGGCCCCAATTTTCCTTCTCCCTTTTCCTTACACCGGCAGGCCTTTTGCCAGGTAGATATTGATCTCAAAACTGAAAACTTTCAGGGGTGGAGGGGAAGAAGACCAAGCAACATCATTCCAGAGTGGCTTAGGTGAATCTTTCCAAGCCCAACATGGGAAGTGGCTTAAAGAATGTATGAATCAGGCTACATCAAGTTAGACTAGCAAGTTTACCCAGTGGGTAATTAATCTGTGGAACTCCTTGCCACAGGAGGCGGTGATGGCATCTGGCCTGGCTGCCTTTAAAAGGCGATTGGACAGATTTTTGGAGGAAAAGTCCATTGTGGGCTATAGGCCATAATGGGTGGTGCAATCTCCTTAGGTTAGATGTAGGCTACTTCAGAATACCAGGTTCAAGGGAGTGGCAACGGGATGCAGGCAGTTTGTTGTCTCGTGCGCTCCCTGAGGCATCTGGTGGGCCACTGTGAGATACAGGAAGCTGGACTAGATGGGCCTTTGGCCTGATCCAGTGCGGCTGTTCCTATATTTCTATGATTACATGTCTGAAGAGGAGAATCTGGTTCTGGTGGCTGTCAAAGAGAAATGCTGTGGAGAATCTTGACTTCCCACCAGTGTGTTTACCTCAGAATTTACCTCAGAATGCCAGATACAAGGGAGTGGCTACTTCAGAGTGCCAGATGCAGGGGAGTAGCAAAAGAATGCAGGTATCCTGTTGTCTCGTGTGCTCCCTGAGGCATCTGGTGGGCCACTGTGAGCTGCAGGAAGCTGGACAAGATGGGCCCTTGGCCATGATCCAGCAGGGCTCTTCTTATGAATAATATCGGTCCAAGTTTACCTAATATTTACCTCAGAATTTTACCTCAGAATTTTACCTCAGAATGCCAAAGGGAGTGGCCACTGGGTGCAGACATCTTGTTGTCTCATGTGCTCCCTGAGACATCTGATGGGCCACTGTGAGACACAGGAAGCTGGACTAGATGGGCCCTTGGCCTGATCCAGTAGGGTTCTTGATTCTTTGCTGCTTCTGCATACAGTGTGTTCAGTGGAAGTTTGCCAAGCTGTTCCTGTGTGTTGGGTTTATCTGGGTTTATCTCTTCTTCTTCATCATCTTCTTCTTCTTCCTCCTCCTCCTCCTCCTCCTCCTCCTCTTCTTCTTCTGTTCTTATGCTCGTATTACTAAAACAGTCGCCCTCAAAACAGCTGCAGAACCCAGAAGAGTTTTCCAGCAACTTTCATCTTCTGAGCTCCAAACTCCCACGGCGCACTTGGGGCCCTTTGGCAGCACACTAGTGCGCCAAGGCACCCTGGCTGAAAATGGCTGCTCTAACCATTACACACCACACTGGTTCTGAGGGCAAGGGCAAAATACAGCCCTGCCTCTTGGCACCGGACTGAAAGCCAGAAAATGGGCCAGCGTGCCTGCTGCCAGTCCTACCGCCAGCTGTGTCAAGCACAACACAATTGGTGTGGTGCCCAAGATAATACAGCTCCTAAAAGCAGGTTGGCAGGAAGTGTGTCATTGTGAACAGTCATCTCAGTCTGCTGTGGGGGCAGAAAGAACAGTGTGAGAAACATGGGGGATGCTCTGGAGCTGCACTGGGCCTGATGCACGGGAAATCCTGACCTCCGGGACATCTTATGAAGAAAGACTGCAGCGTTTGGGGCTCTTCAGTCTAGAAAAAAGGCGTCTGAGGGGGGACATGATTGAGACATACAAAATAATGCACGGAAGGGATAGAGTCGATAGAGGGATGTTCTTTTCCCTCTCTCACAACACCAGAACCAGGGGGCATCCGCTAAAACTGAGGGTTGGGAGAGTTAAAACAGATAAAAGGGAGTACTTTTTTACCCAGTGGGGTAGTTAATCTGTGGAACTCTTTGCCACAGGAGGTGATGATGGCATCTGGTCTTGATGCCTTGAAGAGGGAATTGGACGGATTTCTGGAGGAAAGGTCCATCGTGAGCTATAGGCCATGATGGATTGTGCAACCTCCTTACAGAGGTGGAGGGCTACTGGTACAGGGTGCAAGGGAGTGGCAACAGGATGCAAGCATCTTGTTGTCTCATGCCTCCCTGGGGCATCTGGTGAGCCGCTGTGAGATACAGGAAGCTGGACTAGATGGGCCTTTGGCCTGATCCAGCAGGGCTCTTCTTATGTTCTTGTCTTGGCCTCTCGCTTCTGCTTCGCCACAAAACCAAGCAGTCCCTAGTGGGACAGGCCGGAAAACGCTTGATGGAAACGCTGGTGAGAAAATAAAAAGCAGAGAGGCTCAAGCGGGCCTTTCGCCGCCCCTTCCCTTTGCAAGAATCGCAGAAGGGTCGTCTCAGGCCATCCCAGCGGCTTTGCCTCAGCTAACCATCAGGATTAAAAAGGGTCTCGTGACTTGCAGACTGGCCCTGTCACAAGCAATGCCTGCCACCTAGTGGTCACTCTCATGCAGAACCCAGAAAACACAGCCTGTGCATCATGCTACGTTCTACGCTCCTGCTTTCCTTACTTTTAGGGCACTTGCACAAAATTAAAGAAATTATGTCCTTCCTGCAAGCAGTTCAGGGCCAAGTACAAGGTTTGCCTCAGGGCACCTCAGCCAAGGTATCCTCACTGGGGCAGGGATGTAGTTAAAGTAGTGCAAGGGGTGGGTGCAATCAGAGGTGGATCTAAGGGGGGGGCAAATCTGTAATATAAGTTTTGCAAGAAGCCTTACCTTGCAGTGGAAATCACTCCTCTCCTGCACTGTTCTAGCCAATCCTCACAGGGAACAGCAACATCTTGGCATTGCTTACTGGCTACAGCAGCAAGGGAGAGGAGGGATTTACATGACAGGGTAAGGCTTCTTGCAAAACTTACAGATTTGCCCCCCCTTAGATCCGCCTCTGGGTGCAATGGCACCAGTCAACAAGCTTTAAGGAGGCAGCAAGCTGAACTTGACACTAGTGGCCAAAATGGTGAAAACCTCTGTCTGTATAAACAATACCATCATGTTATATAGCATTCAGTGTGGATGCAATAAAACAAACCAGACAGAGTGTAATATCTTTATCAAATGTTATGGACAAAACCCCAGAAAACGAAAATATAACTGTCGGATAAAAATCTCAGTCTGTTAAAATGGCAGTAATTAGGAATAATACTGTCATGAAGCAACAGTTAGAACTGGACATGGAACAACTGATTGGTTTCAAATTGGGAAAGGAGTACGACAAGGCTGTATACTGTCACCCTGCTTATTTAACTTATATGCAGAGTACATCATGAGAAAGCCTGGGCTGGATGATTCACAAGCTGGTATCAAGATGGCTGGGAGAACTATCAACAACCTCAGACATGCAGACGATACCACTCTAATGGCAGAAAGTGAGGAAGACCTAAAGAACCTTCTGATGAGGGTGAAAGAGGAAAGCGCAAAAATTGGCTTGAAGCTCAACATTAAAAAAAAACTAAGATCATGGCAACTACTCCCATCACTTCCTGGCAAATAGAAGGGGAAGAAATGGAAGCAGTAACAGAGTATTTTCCTGGGCTCCAAGATCACCACAGATGGTGACTGCAGCCATGAAATTAAAAGAAGTTTACTTCTTGGGAGGAAAGCTATGGCGAACCTAGACAACTTAATCAAAAGCTGAGACATCACCCTGCCAACAAAGGTTCGCATAGTCAAAGCGATGGTTTTCCCAGTAGTCATGTATGGATGTGAGAGCTGGACCATAAGAAAGGCAGAGTGCCAAAGAATAGATGCTTTTGAATTATGGTGTTGGAGAAAACTCTTGAGAGTCCCCTGGACTGCAAGGAGATCCAATCGGTCAATCCTACAGGAAGTCAAGCCTGATTGCTCCCTGGAAGGACAAATCCTGAAGCTCAAATACTTTGGCCACCTCATGAGAAGAGAGGACTCTTTAGAAAAGACCCTCATGCTGGGAAAGATTGAAGGCAAAAGGAGAAGGGGGAGGCAGAGGATGAGATGGTTAGACAGTGTCACCGAAGCAATGAACATGAAATTGGGCGAACTCCAGAAGCCAGTGGAGGACAGGGAGGCCTGGCATGCTGTGGTCCAGGGGGTCGCGAAGAGCTGGACACGACTTAGCGACTGAACAACAACAAATCATTTTATGTGGAATTTCATGCAGAATGTAATGAAACAAACTGGAGTGTAATATCTTCCTTTGATAAAAAGATACGGCCAAAACCCCAGAGAAAATGAAAATACCACTGTGATGTCACTTTCGGGGCCACATTTTGCCCTCTGCACTGGGCTACATTTTCATTAGCCCCCTGCCCTGGGGTCCCTCCCTACTTCCTCCTGAGAGTCACTGTGGCTACTGTTTTCTATTATATTGCTTTTCCTTCCGCTCTCCTCACCATAGTATTGTCTTCTCACTGCCGGGAGAGAAAGCAGATTGGCCAGCAGGTGGCAGCAGCCAATTAAACACAATACTATGGCTGTACTGGCTGACGCTATATTACCTATATCACCCACCTAGTACACTTCTAAAGTATTTAAAACTAATAAACATGAGGACTGGAAATGAGAACTTAGAATTAGAACATATGACACCGTTTTCTGACTTTCAAATAACAAAATCTGCAAAAACAAACACACACCATTTTCAAAAAGCCCTATTCGTGGCATACTGAGAAGGTACTAAAATGCTCAAGGTGCGCCATCAGTTTTGACAAGGCACACCACATTGCTGGCCGGGATTTCACATCCCCAGGGTGCCCAGATGTCCTTTTTTTTTCCAGGACATGCCCTACATTTCAACCTTCTGCCCTGACTAAATTTCAAAATGCCTAGGGCAGAAGCTTTAGTCGAGAGGGTTAAAGCCTCTGCTTGCCTGAAGATAAGATCCGAAGGTCGCCAGTTCGACAACACCGGAAGTCTCCATGAGTGGCAGACCTTGAGAATTGCGACTGATAAGAGCTGAGCTGTCTCCAGCTGCCTGTGAGAGAGGAGTTGTGCTGGGCCAGCTGTTTCTTTGGTGGGAGCAGAGAAGCTGTTTATCAGCCAGCAGGAAGGCAAGCGTGTGGCCAGAAAGAAGGACTAGACCACGGAAGTTCCATCTGTATGTTGTTGTAGTTCTTGAAAGATAGAACTTCTTTGTAATTTGTAAAAAACCTCTGGGGGGGGGGGGTTAGAGAAATAAAGGCTGCCTATGTAAACCGCCTGGAATTAAAGCCAGAGGAGCAATCTAATGGCCAAAGAAAGGCGGTATATAAATACTAGCATTTATTATTATTATTATTATTATTATTATTATTATTATTATTATTATT
>JAJKFI010000077.1:4189252-4221828 GCA_029204185.1 Lerista edwardsae
TTATTATTATTATTATTATTATTATTATTATTATTATTATTATTATTATTATTATTATTATTTCAAGACAGACCAGGAGTGCCAGCATCCAGAAGGGTGCCTTCGTCACTTGCTTGTGTGTGTGTGTTAATTTGTTCGCTGGATTGCGTTAAAGGAGGACAATACCCCAAAATCAATATCCTGGAGTGTTTTTAGCTTTTATTGTGTAACGTCCTACATTTTGGGGTGCTGTGTCCTCCTTTGTGGTAATGACATCTGTTCACCTTGCGCATCCCCCAATGGCTCTTAAAATAAACGACCCCCTTCCAGGCTCCCACGGCACATCTGTGGACCATTCATAGCACACCAGTGTGCAACAGGGCTATGAATCTCCACACCATGAGTGTTGGGAGAGTTAGAACAGATAAAAGGAAATACTTTTTTACCCAGGGGTAGTTAAGCTATGGAACTCCTTGCCACAGGAGGTGGTGATGGTGTCTGGCCTAGATGCCTTTAAAAGGGGATTGGACAGATTTCTGGAGAAAAAAAATCCATCGTAGGCTACAGGCCATGATGGGTGGCGCAACCTCCTTACATTAGTAGTAGGCTGCTTTAGAATGCCAGGTGCAAGGGAGTGGCCACAGCATGCAGGCATCTTGTTGTCTCATGTGCTCCCTGAGGCTTCTGGTGGGCCACTGTGATATACAGGAAGCTGGACTAGGTGGGCCTTTGGCCTGATCCAGCAGGGCTCTTCTTATGTTCCTATGTTTATAGCCAACATTGGGCTGCTTTCCTGAGCAGCCTAACGCGGGCCAGGAGAGAAAAGCAGTGGCAGCAGCGATGGCAGAATACGTGCCTCTCTTCAAGTGGCTCTTGGCCCAAACCAGGCCTGACAGCCAGAGCACTGGAAGGAACACAGCAAGGACCAAATCAGCAATCCCCACATTCTCCTGTCTGTTCATGCTCTGAGTCCCATGACTGGACAGCTGCCAAGGAAGCTCACCACCACCACCACCACTACACACTTCCCCTTCCTGCTGTTGAGCTTCAGGGGGGCGGGACTTCCTTGGGGACTTCTGCCCTGGTGAGAGAGGCCAAGTCCAAATTCTGGGAGAGGGAGATGATGATGATGCATTCTCCTCACTACGCTTTCCATGCAAAACTGTCGTTGGGTCCTGATGGTGCCGCATCTGCAGACCAATTCCAGCTCAGCCACTCCATGCTGGCGTTTCCCACAGCAATGTTCAGCCACTGTGCTGTGGCACATTGGTGCGCCATGAATGGTATGCAGGAGTTTGCGGGAGGGTCATTCATTAGTAGGGCCATTGGGGGGCCCCCACCAGCCGTGCAGTGTTCCTTGTCAATTGTCAAAAAACTGATGGTGTGCCTTGACAATTTCTGTGCCTTATCAGTGTTCCGCCAAATTCCCTGCTGGGCCTCCCCAAGGGCCCCAATGTCCACACTAGGCTAACTAGTTTCCCCACAGAGCGGCCTCAGAGATAGGCAGGAGGGAGGGGGTTCAGTCACCCACTGTGCCTCTTTTCTTCCAGCACCTACCCAAGGTACCATCCGCCAGCACCTATCCAGCTCCTTTTCTCCAGCTCCTGCCTCCAGCTTTATACTGAGGCCAGCCAATCAGGCTTTAGTTCATCAGCCACACCCATCTGCACCTGTGCTAACCTCCCTTCAGAGCCAGGGGCCTCATCAGCCTGCAGCTGTGCTCCCGAGGCAAGCAAAGACCTTGGGGGTTAACCCTGTAATCCCTGGTTTATCTAGGACAAGGGGCCTTTGCTGATACCATTCCTTATCTCCTCGGGGTATCTCCTGCCTTTTCCAATACAATCAGTGAGCCATGAGACGAATAAAGTTGAAAAAAGCTGTCCTGGAATACAGCAACTTTTTTTCAGTCCACAGCGACTGAAATGCTCCCCTACTGATTTCTATGCACTGCTCTTTCTCTGCCTGCTTGGTGGTCCATTCAGCCGTTGGCTTGATTGTACCAACAAATCAAAGAATGAGTGGTTTAATAGCCTGTCACCTGGGGATAATTGACAGCACACACAACAGCACTTAAACGCCGAGCTGCAGTTAAAAGCATGCACTCAGCGGGACATTGCTTGATTCTCTGATTCAGGAAGACCAACCTCTGAAATAAGCAGGGCCAGACAAATTTTGTACAAAAGCCACGGCAATGTCTCCTGCGTTCTGTGTGAAGAACAGGGATCATTTCGAAGAGTGCAATTCTAACCTGGAGTTAGGCCAGCGCAAGTTAGGCCAGCAAAGTTTGGCCAGCACACAGGACACCGTAAAGTATGCTTGGACCACTCTCCGAGTCAAGAGAGGCCAATACACGCGCCATCCTCCAAGAGTCGTCCGAACGTGCTTTACAGTGTCCCTTGTGCAGGGTCGGACCTAGTCAAAATGGCGCCTGGGGCACCCAATAGAAGTGCGCCCCCATGGGAGCCCAGGTCTACCCATTGGGACCAGCCATGGGTAGACCTGGGCTCTCCTTGAAGGAGCCCAGATCTATCCATTAGAAACGACTGCAGGTAGATCTGGGCTCCCTTTGAGGGAGCCCAGGTCTACCTGCACAATGTTGCGGGGGCCACTGGCGCCCCCCTAGACGGGCCCAAGATGGCGCCCAGGGCTCTTGCCCCCCTGCCCCCCTAGATCCGCCACTGCCCTTGTGCCAGCCAAACTTTGCTGGCCTAACTGTGCCAGCCTAACTCCTAGTTAGGACTGCACTCTAAGGAAAACTTTAGGATCCGTGTTTCAACTAACTCAGCGCATTAGGCCCCCTTCACTCAGACTCACACAAATCGGAATGGGAACTGCGCCATTTTGTGGTATCTCCATCCCCATATGGCTATGACACATACACTGCAAATATGGTGATGCCATGTGTAGGGTCAGGGGCAGCTTTAAATCAATTGGACCAACTGCTCCCAATTGGGCCCTGCTCCTAAGGAAGCCCCATGTTATGGTAAAAATAAAAATAAAAATAATATTTGTACTAAACCATTTCATAGTCACTAAGAGCCCAAGCCAATGCCTGTCTACTCAGAACTAAGTGCCATTATAGACAATGGACCTTGTTGTTGTTGTTGTTCAGTTGCTAAGTCGTGTCTGACTCTTCGCGACCCCCTGGACCACAGCACGCCAGGCCTCCCTGTCCTCCCTGTCCTCCACTAACTTCCACCCAACTTCATGTTCATCGCTTCGGTGACACTCTCTAACCATCTCATCCTCTGCCACCCCCTTCTCCTTTTGCCTTCCATCTTTCCCAGCATGGGGGTCTTTTCTACAGAGTCCTCTCTTCTCATGAGGTGGCCAAAGTATTGGAGCTTCAGCTTCAGGATTTGTCCTTCCAGGGAGCAATCAGGCTTGACTTCCTGTAGGATTGTCTGATTGGAACTCCTTGCAGTCCAGGGGACTCTCAAGAGTCTTCTCCAACACCATAATTCAAAAATGGACCTTACTCCTGTGTAAGTGAGGACAGAATTGCAGCTTAAAACAAGTTGCTTTGTCACTATTTACTTTGCAACGGTAATCTGCACGTTGGTTGTAAGCCGATATGTATGCAATCTTATATTAAAATGTGCTTAGATCCATTTTGTCCATTGGTGCATTTTAAAGCACATACCTTGCTTGTTTTCCATTCTACCATAGCGTTATAAAGTCTATAACAAATTGTATTTATATGCCTAAGATTTTACCACCCATTGTGTTTTTGTGTTTCATGATTGTATCATCTTTTATCTGTGTCTTTATACCTCTTGAGTCGCAATTGCTGATTGATTTATTACTGCCTGTTTCATGCTGTTTTCTTGAATGTAGACCTGGATCAGTTTTACGAGAAAGGTGCGAGAAAAATGTTTTAAAAGAACATAAATCTGGTTCTGAGCACAAGCCTACACATGTCTACGCAGAAGTAAGGCCCATTGATGTCAATGAGACATACTCCAAGCTAAGTGTATATATGCAGTGGTTCCCAAACTGTGGGTCGGGACCCACCAGAGGGTTGTGAGCCAATTTCAGGTGGGTCACGAAGCACCTAGAGCAGCCATATTGAAAATATGGGAAGATGGGATGCTGGAAAGGGGGTGGGCTGTGTGGTTGTTTTGCTTGCATCAAGGTTGTAAATAGGCTTTTTTTTCTTTCTGATTCACTTTGCTATTGTGAAATGGCTGAGAAATAACCCAACTTACTGCTGCCATCTCAGCAAAGCAGCAGAGTCTGGCATCACAAGGCGAACACTTCTGGCCATGACATCACTTCTGGCGGGTCCAGACAGATTGTCATTCTGAAAAGTGGGTCCCAGTGCTAAAAAGTTTGAAAACCACTGGTTTCAGCCCAATCCTGTTGTCGTCATCCCCGCTGATACAGTCACACACACACACACACACACACACACACACACACACACACACACACACACAAGACTACAGTGGTAGGGGGCAGAGGCAGATCAGGCGGCTTGGGAACAGAAAGGTAAAATTTTTGCTTACCTCCTTGTAAGCCCCTTGACTGCCAATGGGTCTGCTCAGACCTGTGCCAGCTCTTTAGCTGGCGCAAGTCTGAAAAGAGAAAGGGGATCTTCCGGCTACTATCAGAGGGGAGAGCATCTGGTGCAAGTGGCCACACTAGGTACCACCCCTCTTGTTTCCATCACCTGCCGACCCCCACCCTGTTTTGCCTCCCCCGCAGATCTACATAGTCCGGCAGCTTCTCCAGGTATTGCCACCGCGCACAGGGCTGCTCAAGTCTCACCGCAGGCATTCTGGAAGCAAACAGCTCTCTGCACTTTCGGGATGCTATTTCCAATGGCCATAAGAGCGCACTCCACTGCCAGAACACTATTTCAGAGGTGGCTCCCAACAAGAGGATTGGGCCATCTGTTCAGTGATGTCATCCAAGCGTGCCAACTACCGGAATGCTCGGATGATTGACAGCCCTCCGCCCCTATGGCGGAGGGCTGCCACGCCTCCCCCAAGCCTCACTGAGCCAGAATCGCTCCATTTTAGAGCGATTCCGGACGCAAGGGAGGGAGGGAGGGCCCAGCAGCAGCTCGCCCGTCCTCCGAGGCAGCGGCGCGGCCCGGGACCTCCATGGAACTAGCGGAACGGAGTACCGGGCCGTTCCGCCTGAATGACGCCTCTGCATCTGTTGCCTTCAAGCTGAAACTGAAATCTGTACTTACAGGTGTCTGAAAGCAGCAGAAGAGCTGGGTGAGGAACGGGTGGTTCCTTGCCAAGGCCAGGATCCGTTTCTCGGTCATGGTGCATTCCACGTCGTCGTCCTGAAGGATCACATCTTTCTTCAGCACTTTGATGGCATAAAGATATCCCGTCTCTTTCGTTTTAGCCAGCATCACCTAAACACCGAGTACAGAAGAGGAGAAACGGAGGCAGATTCAGTCTTCGTAGCTGGGCGTTACAAACAGTGATGTCATGCAGGGGGTACGCGGGGGTACGCGAGTACCGGTTTCTAGGATTACAGCTGGCCCCACCCATTCGCCCGCCCACTCGTCGACTCCACTCTCTTCAACGTTTGAATTTCCTGCATGTTTGAGTTGCCTGCATGTTCTCAGAGCCAGGCAGGCAGGCAGGCAGGCAGCGAGCGGAGCCTTTCCTTTCCTTGCCACTGAAAAATGAGTTGCTCTGGGGTTTTAACATGATGCCAGGCCTCCTTAACATGTGCTGGGGGTGCTGTGGAATACTGTTGCAACTGTTGGGTCAGTTTAAAATCATCTGAGGCCTCAAAAAGGGCTTTTTTATGTCACTTCCTGCCACGACATCACTTCTGGCTTATGACGTCACTTCCGGTGGGCGGGTCCCGACACGTGCCAATCAAAAGTGAGTACCTGTTCTTAAATCATTTAGATGACACCACTGGTTACAAATATGAAAGAACTACTTCTCTGGATCCATCCATGCAAACCCTGGTGAAGGGCGCTAGAAGTTGGATATGTTCCATCCACACTAGGGTCGGCGGGCCCAGAGCAGTGTCTGATGCTGTCTCGGGTCCTTAACCCTAACCCTTATCATGTTCCTTGCACACTACTGTGAAACCAGGAAGTGTGGGACTTCCAGGTTCACTTGCAGCAGAGGTTCCCAACTGCTACACTGAGGTAAAGGAACCACTGGAACATGGTGGCGCTGCGGGTTAAACCGCTGAGCTGTTGAGCTTGCTGACCTGAACGCTGGCATTTCGAGACCACGCGACGGAGTGAGCTCCCATTGCTTGCCCCAGCTCCTGACAACCCAGCAGTTCGAAAGCACATACAATGCAAGTAGGTAAATACTCTACTTCGGTGGAAAGGAAATGGCGTTCCATGAACCTCAGCGTATAGTCATACTGGCCACATGACCATGGAAACTATCCTCAGACAAACGCCAGCTCTTTGGCTTAGAAATGGAGATGAGCACTACCCCCTAGAGTCGGTCACGACTTGACCATTTGGTCGTGGGGAAACCTTTACCTTTAAGGGAACCACTAAGTAGTCTTGGATTATGGGGCTGGGGCACCTCCCTTATGAAGAAAGACTGCAGCGTTTGGGGCTCTTCAGTCTAGAAAAAAGGTGCCTGAGGGGGGACATGATTGAGACATACAAAATTATGCATGGAAGGGATAGAGTCGATAGAGGGATGTTCTTTTCCCTCTCTCAAAACACCAGAACCAGGGGGCATCCGCTAAAACTGAGGGTTGGGAGAGTTCAAACAGATAAAAGGAAGTACTTTCTTACTCAGCGGGTAGTTAATCTGTGGAACTCTTTGCCACAGGAGGTGGTGATGGCATCTGGTCTTGATGCCTTTAAGCGGGGATTGGATGGATTTCTGGAGGAAAGGTCCATTGTGGGCTATAGGCAATGATGGATTGTGCAACCTCCTTACAAAGGTGGTGGGCTACTTCAGAGTACCGGGTGCAAGGGAATGGCAACAGGATTCAAGCATCTTGTTGTCTCATGCCTCCCTGGGGCACCTGGTGGGCTGCTGTGAGATACAGGAAGCTGGACTAGGTGGGCCTTTGGCCTGATCCAGCATGGCTCTTCTTATGTTCTTATGACCCAGTACGTGGGGTGGCAACTCAGTGGTGACAACACATCTGGGTTTCCAACACTGCTGACTAAGGCCCCAATCCTATGCCGGGGCAGCACTAGCAGCTGGCACACTGCCCTGGCAAGCACTGTCATGTGAGTGCTGTAAAGCATGTCACTGCTGGAGAGAAGTCCGCTGCACCTCAGTACCTGAAGGATGTGCCGCAGGAGCACTGGATGGTAAGATGCCCTGCCAGGCAAAGTGGTGTTGTATGGGGAGTGGGGAGGAAGGTGGGGCAAAGGCGAAGAGGGGGCAGACCTGGGTGGAGGGAGGGCGGACCAAGGGGAGTTTTCAGACATGGAGGGGTGTATTGGAAAAGGCAGGAGATACCCCGAGGAGAAAGGGAATGGTATCAGCAATGGCCCCTTGTCCCAGATAAGTCAGGGATTATAGGGTTAACCTCCAAGGTCTTTGCAAGCCTCGGGAACACAGCTGCAAGCTATTAAGGGCTCTGGCTCTGAAGGGAGGCCAGCACAGGTGCAGATGGGTGTGGCTGATGCTAGAGCCTGCCTAGCAACAGACACTGATTGGCTGGCCTCAGTATAAAGCTGGAGGCAGGAGCTGGAGAAAAGGACCTGGATAGGTGCTGGAAGAGAGGAGGCCCAGTGGGTGAATGAACCCCCTCCCTCTTGCCTATCTCTGAGGCTACTCTGTGGGGAAACTAGTTAGCCTAGTGTGGGCATTAGGGTCCTTGGGGTGGCCCAGCAGGGAATTTGGCGGAACAAGGGGGTGGAGATGGCAGCAGCGTCTGCAGAATTCTAGGTCCCCTCCCGCACCTGAAAGGTTGACACAGGCCTCAAGTGTCGACATTCCAAGACTCAAGTGAGCAGGAAACAGATCAACGTGGCTTCGATTTGTGGCAGGTCGGAGGGAGGCGGCCACGGCAGAGTCAAGGTGAAAAGCACCCCAAATCCACCACCCCTCAACCCCTTCACAACCTGCCGCAGGTGCAACCTGCAACCAGGGTCTGCCTGGAAGGGTCAGCGATGACCCCAGAATCCCACACCTTTCCAAAACTGCCCTTTCCCAGCACTCGGATGAAGAGCAGGTCCTCGATCTTGAGCCTGCTGGCCGAGACGTCTGCCGCACCACCGCCATCCTTGGCACTCTCTTTTTTCTGGCGCCTCAGGGTCGACCTCGAGACCAGCTTCTGGGAAGAGGAAAAGGAGGCCAGGAAGTCACGGGCTGATTTATTTATTGAAAAGATTTATATACCGCCTTTCCTTTGTTCAAGGCAGCGCCTTGGAAAAAAAATAAATATACAGCCATAAAAAACCTATCAGCAAAACCAGTAAAATGACAAAATTAAATGATATGGATAAAGATATAAAAATAATAATCAATAGCATTTATATACCGCTTTTCAACACAAAGTTAATAATAATAATAATAATAATAATAATAAAGCAACAACCAATTATAAAAAGGGTCTCTAGAAGTTCTTCCTCCTGCCTTGCTTTTCTCTCATTAAATCTTGAGAGTTCAGAAGTTGGACAGAGGCAGATCTAGGGGATGCTTAGGGTGGCTATAGCCATGGGTGCGTAGGGGCGCCAATTTGGCATCAGATACCCCCCAGCCATGCCCCTCCATGGGAGCCCAGGTCTACCCAGCGGGTAGACTGCATCCAGAGCCCAGGTCTACCCATTAGAAATGACAGCGGGTAGACCTGGGCTCCGCGGAGCCCAGGTCTACCCATTGGGACCAGCTGCAGGTAGACCAGCGCTCCACAGGGTGGGAAAGTGCCCAGAGCCCGGACCTTCCCCTACCCATTCATAGCATCTTTAAAGTGCCAAGGCATCTTTAAAGTAGCCTGAAAGCCAGCTATATAATCTTCATGGATATATAATCTTCATAACTTGTAAGCTTATGGTGAGCTCAGCCTTAGTTTTTTTTGTAGTTGGTTCTTTACATTTGCTGATTTCAGTTTGAAATCCCTGTGTCTCCACTTTCAAAAATCTGAGTCAGTGTCTGAAAAAGCCACATGTGAGCAGAGACCATCATGCAATGCTTCCAATTTGCCTATATAACTGCGGGGCGGGCACATGCTAATCTCCCATGCAAATTAGATTTCCACCCTTGATCTGCTGCAGGCAGTCGCTGCCAACCAGCCCGGAGCTCTGAGCAGGGCTGCCTCTGGCTGACAGCGCGATCCTAGGCGTGTCTACTCAGGAGCAAGCCCCCCACCTCTGTTCAGCAGGGCTTCCTCCCAGATAAGCACGTCTAGGACCCTGAAAGTCACGTTGGAGGAGAGCCAGAAGTCTCCTTGGATCGCACGGCGGCCCAGTTTCCTCTCCGCCTCGCCTCTTGTTTGAGGGCTCGATTGGGGAGGGGGCTTTTGAAACGATGTGCCTGGAACGTCCTGCTGTTGGGCACTCCTTGTAGGGAAAGGGGTTTGGGGATATGATTTGGGGTCTGTAGAAATTGACCTGGTTTTTTGGGGGGGGCTTGCCTTGCTGCCCCAGTGATGCCTGGTGGTGCATGCCCACCTCCCCTGGCCCCCGTTGGATGCCCTCAGCCCGTCTGTGCCCAGCTGGAGTCGTGGGCCCTCCCATTGCAGGCCGCCCCACTGCTACCTTCTTCTATGTTCTACGTGGGGCTCTCCTTCGTCAACCTGCTGATCCTCTACTACGCCTTCCTGCTGGAGTACACAGCGCTCAACATGCAGTGATGTCATGCACCCACTACGCACCACTACGCAAGTACCGGTTCCTAGAAGTTGAGCTGGCCCCGCCCACTCGAAGCTGGCCCCTGCTATTTAACCAGGGAACAATTGAAGCAAAATATGTATATACACATCACTAGAAAGCAAAGCAATAGAAGTTAAATCAACACTAACTACAAGCTGAAGTTATTACAAACATGATCACATCCATGGCAACAATCATGACATCACTTCCTGCTATGACCTCACTTCCGGTGGGCAGACCCCGACAAGTGCCAATCAAAAGTGAGTACCTGTTCCTAAATCATTTGGATGACACCACTGTCAACATGGGCATCGTCTTCCTGCCCGAGGTCATGGACCAGACCCTGCTGGACCTGGGGGTGCTCTTGGTCCCAGCCCTGCGGCCTCTGCGACCCTCTTTTCTCCCTGATTCTCATGCTATGTGAGAGCCCTACAGGCTCAAAGCAGTTCACGCAAGCAGGCCATACTAAACCCATTTTATTATAAATGAGTTTTTACCATCGCTGTTCTCCAAGTGCTTGAACAACCCTTCATTCCAGATGTATCCCTTCACGGTGTGGTCGTCAACTCTTTTTGCTGGGTAAGCCTTCCAGCAGGAGCTGTTACCGATCAGGTCAAGCTGTTAAGCATCCTCCTTGGCAGCTGGTTCACACCCCTGCAAGGGCTTATTGTCGGAGGTGTAGGGAGGGTGCCGTGGGGGGGAGGAGAGTGCAGTGGGTGCTTGCTGCGGAAGGGTGCAGCAGTGCAGAAAAATCCATGCACTCCCCCCCCCTCCCTTGAGCTCGGATCACTTCTAAACGGAGCAATTCCGGGTGCACGGAAGTGTGGCCGGATGATGCACGGGGGCAGGGCGGCTGAGTTGGTTGGTGTGGTGACATCACCAGGCGCGCTGCGAGCCGAGACTGGCTCTGCTTATGGTTGTGAATCCATCCCTCTCTCAACATGAGGTCACAGCGACAGCAACACCTCCAGGCTATGTCCGCTCCACACAGACATAAGAACATAAGAACATAAGAAGAGCCCTGCTGGATCAGGCCAAAGGCCCATCTAGTTCAGCTTCCTGTATCTCACAGCGGCCCACCAGGTGCCCCAGGGAGGCATGAAACAACAAGATGCTTGGATCCTGTTGCCCCTCCCTTGCACCCGGTACCAGTAGCCCACCACCTTTGTAAGGAGGTTACACAATCCATCATTGCCTATAGCCCACGATGGACCTTTCCTCCAGAAATCTGTCCAATCCCCTCTTAAAGGCGTCTAGAACAGATGCCATCACCACCTCCTGTGGCAAGGAGTTCCACAGATTAACTACCTGGTTCCACAGATTAACTACAGACGTTTGCCAGCTTCCTGGTGTCCCATCCAGTGATGTCATTCAGGGGGAATGGACCAGAACTGGCGTTCCGGATCCTAACGGGCTCCGTGGCTGGTTCCGGGTTCCCGACAAGTGCCAATCAAAAGTGAGTTCCTGTTCCTAAATCATTTGAATGACACCACTGGTCCCATCCAAAATTCATCCAGGACCACTCCTGCTCAGCTTGTTATCTTCAGGCAGCCTTCAGCACCACCAGGGCACTCCTCCTGCACATTCTGCCTATTTAACATCTCTCCCAAGGCAAATGGCCACAGGGGGCCCAATCGGGACTGGGTTCATCGGGGAACAGGATTAGGCCACCTTTTCCCCTGCCATGGTCCCAAATCTGGAATCGTCTCCCTATACCAGCTCTTTCTTCCAGGGAAAAACAACCACATCAAGTTCTAAGAACAAGTTTAAGGGAGTGTGTAATTTGGTCCAAAGGCTCACCCCATTTGGAGAAATGGTTCCGGGTTGCAGTCCCATGCATGCTAACGTCTTGGCCAGTTCTGCCGCATTCACGCCACAGTTGGGGGCGACATTCGCTTCACATCGTATGTGCACGTTAATTTTACACACTGGAAAAAAAAAACAGAGTGGCAATCAAATCCCAGGTTTGAACAATAGCGAAGAGAGCATTTGAGGGTGCAATCCTCACCTGGAGTTAGGCTGGCACAGTTAGGCCAGCAGAATTTGGCCAGCACAAGAGCCACTGTAAAGTGCGTTTGGACCACTCTCGGAGCCAGAGAGGCCGGCACACAGACTTGCACCACCTTCCTTGAGAGTTGGCCAAATGTGCTATATGATGTCCCTTGTGCTGGCCAAGCTTTGCTGGCCTAACTGTGCTGGCCTAACTCCAGGTTAGGATTTCGCTCTCAGTAAAACTGATGGCTGGAGAATGAATTGAAAACAACAAAATTACACCCCGGGAAGGCAAGGAACATCTCTGTATTTTAATTGCTCAGTTAAGAACCAAAATTTGCAAGGGAGCACAATGTTTTCCCTCATGTGTGGTAAAGCAGGTGGGGAAGAATAATTTTTGGCAGAAAATTGACTGGCAGGGAAAGTGTTAAGCAGACTCCCCCTCTTTCTTCCCCATATGCCTCACAATTCAGGCCTCCCCCAGGAGGTTTTCCTTAAAGACAAAAATACAGG
This sequence comes from Lerista edwardsae, assembly GCA_029204185.1. Classification (NCBI taxonomy): domain Eukaryota; kingdom Metazoa; phylum Chordata; class Lepidosauria; order Squamata; family Scincidae; genus Lerista; species Lerista edwardsae. The sequence continues at coordinate 4,201,521 of JAJKFI010000077.1, forward strand.
GGAAAATATTGGGGAAAAGAATCATACGACTGCACATATAACCCATAGTTTTAGCCCATGTAGGTACATCCATAAGGGCATTCAGATTGGCTTCCCAATGAGTTTACATAAGAACATAAGAAGATCCTCACTGGATCAGGCCAAAGGCCCACCTAGTCCAGTTTCCTGTCTCTCACAGTGGCCAGGGAGCACAGAGGACAACAAGATGCCTGCATCCTCCCTTGTATCTGGCATTCTGAGGTAAAATTCTGAGGTAAATATGAGGTAAATAAAACAGAATTGGCTATCCTGTCTGCGGAGAGAGAGCTATAATAATTTGTAACCCAATCGAGGCCTTAAGAACATACGAAGAGCCCTGCTGGATTGGGCCAAAGGCCCATCTAGTCCAGCTTCGTGTACCTCACAGTGGCCCACCAGATGCCTCGAGGAGCACACAAGACAACTAGATCCCTGCATCTCGTTGCCACTCCCCTGCATTGGGCATTCTGAGGTAGCTTAATTCTGAAGTATGGAGGTTGCACTACCCATCATGGCCTGTAGCCTGCGATGGACTCCAAACGAGATGGAGTCCATCAGCCCCTTTTTCAAAACAACTGGGGGAGTTGCAATGTGAACTGGAACTGCAGTCTAGGAAGTTAACCCTCTGGACGTGCTGATTGGCTGGCTTATACCTTGAAGATGCTATTAGGAGGGGAAAACTCAGGGGAAACGAATGTGGGGGATTATCTTCTACCACATTCCATGGTCCAATTCAAATTCCTACCCACCCCCTGTGCTTTTGGGGATGGAGAGAGGCAGACAGAAAGAACAGGAACTATGAGTTGACTGACAGCACCATGAGGGTGCAGGTGCCTCTCTAGAGGGAACTGATGTGGGGCAGCAGGTCTGTTACTGCTGCGGCCCCCATTTATGCTCTGATCTCCATATGTATGTCAGTAAAGCAAAGACACCATCAGTTTTCAGTGCTCTCTCATTCACAGGACACCCAAGAAGAGACGAAGTGCCCCTGGAACTTTCCATTGCTCATGGAATACCAGAGTGCTCAATAATACAACCCTGGCTAATTACCAGAGAGGCAGCTGAAGATTGCAGGGGGGTGCAATCAGTGATGGGATCTGGGAATGAGGAATTGGAACGCTGGGCGGGACTTACACCTGATTGGCAGCCCGTCTGTTCCATTCCGCCGCCTGTCCTGGCCTCAGGGGGGCTTCTCCCGGTTGGCGCGCCCCACCGCTGCTTGCCCAGGCACCCGGCGCCCCCCCCACCTGTCCCCCCTGGTGAGCAGGCGCCCCGCCGAGGCCAGGGCAGCCGCGGAACGGAACGGATGGGCAGCCAATCACGCATAAGTCCCGCCCAGCATTCCGCTTCCTCGTTCCCAGATCCCGTCACTGGGTGCAATTGCACTGGGCAACAAGCTTTAGGGGGCAACAAGATGAGCTTGACACCAGTGGCCAAAATTGTGAAAACCTTGGTATATAATACCATCTATCATTGGAAAGGTAATTCAGTGAAGAATGCAATGAAACAAACCAGAGTGTAATATCTTTGCTCTATCAAACGTTATGCCCAAAAATCCAGAGAAAACAGAAATACAACTGTGACGTCACTTCCTGTTGTGATGTCACTTCTGGGGCAACATTTTGCTCTCTGCACTGGGCTACACTTTCATTAGCTACGCCCTTGCTGAATACCAGCGGTTGGCCCTAACAACGTCCAGCCAATGACAGAGCATGTACTGTATAGGGATGCCCTTTTGCAGAGCGTGAAAGGAGAGGTGTTTTGGCCTTTCAGCTTACTTTTACACTGCAGACCCTGCCGCATTATGCCCCAAAGCAAGGAACCACAGTGGTCACAGAAGGTTGGCACCTTGTAATTGTGGATTCTGAACTTGTGTGGGATGTTGATTCCAAACCTCTGCTCAGAAATCTGGAGAGAAAACAGCAATGGTTACTGGTTACAGGCTGGTTACTTGGCAGGAGGAGATAAATCTATTAAAGATACAGGCACAGAGATGGGTATTTCTACTCCCCTTCCCCCAACAACCATGGAAGGCCTTTAGATTATCACACTGTGAGTGCAATCCTAACCTGGAGTTAGGCTAGTGCAGTTAGGCCAGCAAAATTTGGCCGGCACAAGGGACACCATAAAGCAATGTTATTCAAACTGTGGGTTGGGACCCACTTGGGGGGTCGCAACCTGATGTCAGGTGGGTTGCGGAAAGCTGAGAGCAGTCATCTTTGAAACGGAAGACGTTACTCTTGTTATATTCCTTTGTGAGTGTTTTCAAGTGAGGGGTTTTTTTTTAATTGTTTTTAATTCAGTGCTTTTACATCATATTTTGTCCTAATCTTGCTTTCTGTCAGGGATGTTTCACGGTTGTACAATTGCTACAGTCCAAGAATGCCAATTTGCATTTCAGGAGTGTCATTTTGTTATGTTACAATGACTCCTGGCTTGATGATGTCATTTCCTGCTACATCACTTCCTGGTTAATGACATCACTCCTGGTGGGTCCCAACATGGGTGCAGTTCTAAAAAATGGGTCCTGGTCTAAAACGTTTGAATACCACTGCCATAAAGTATTTTTGGACCACTCTCGTAGTCAGAGAGGCCAGCACACAAATGTGTGCCATCCTCCCTGACTCAGAGACTCGTCCAAATGCACTTTATGGTGGCCCTTATGCCGTCCAAACTTTGCTGGCCTAACTGTGCCAGCCACTCCAGGTTAGTATTGTACTCTAAATCATTGAGCAACACACATTCATTTGTGAATGGGCCACAGCCATTTGATGCTGAACTGTAGGCAAATCAAAGCTTGATAACTTTTTCAGAATGTTGACTTGGGGGAGGATGAATTGTGCTCACTTTGCACAGCAAACCTGACCTTCAAATTCTCACAGATAGAGGAGGAAAATGTTTTCTTACAAATGAGCGTACTGATAGAACAATAGGTTTCAGTGCAATCAGGTCTCTAAAGCACTTAATTTAGAAAGATAAAATCCTTTCATCATAAGAACCTTACTTACGCCTTTCATTTGTAAAGATTTGTTATATTGACTAATGGTTAAACTGCCATTAGCTGTCAAACAAAAATACATCAATAGGAGTCAAGCTACTCTGGAGTAAATGTGAAATAGATTTTGAAAAAAAAATCTGGTTACAATTCACAGACCTCACTGTGTGGTTTCTCTCCCCAGGCACAATAATAACCTACTCATAAAATTTTAGTGAGTGCAAATGCATTGTGAAATACATTGCAAATTAAGTTGTGATTAAATTGTGCTTTGCTAAAGAAACTAAGAGCACAATCCTAACCTGGAGTTAGGCTGGCACAGTTAGAGCAGTAAAGTTTGGCCAGCACAAAGGCCATTGTAAAGTGTGTTTGGACCATTCTTAGAGTCAAGGAGGATAGAGCATGTCTGTTTGCTGGCCTCTCTGATTAGGAGAGTGGTCCAAAAATACTTTATGTTGTCCCTTCTGCCAGCCAAACTTTGCTGGCCTAACTGTGCCAGCCTCCAAGATTGTGCTCTATATTATATTAGACAGATAGAGGGCCCAATCCCATTCAACTTTCCAACCCCAATGCTGTAGTAATACAGTTCCAAGGTAAGGGAACAAACTTCCCATTACCTTGAGGAGGCCTACATGACTGCCCCCCCCATTTCAGGATACCGTACACACACCTTTGGCACAACTGCATCAGCGCTAGAAAGTTGGACAGGATTGAGCCCACAAAGAACTTTTTAGAGCAAGTCTGTTTGTAGATTTGGTTGGAACCTTATTAATATTGGCCATACTCAACAAGCTTCTATAGCAAAAGACTTCCATCTTGCCTGATGAAGATCTGTGTAAATTAGAGTTTACTGTTTCACTGTTTCACAAAAAAAAACTGAAATTGGGATGCTAAAAGATTTCACACAAAAACAAAACAGAACCTGTGGTCTGGGCACATGCTCAAAATGTGTGAATGTATATTATCGAAAAGGGACAAGAAATTATGCTACAGGGCTGCAACCAACAAGCTACGCAACTCCAAATACATGACTTTACCTTCATGTCCACCTTGGTACTATTGCTCGTGGAAGCTGTGCAAGCTGTGACAATGAGATGATGGCAACGCTTGTGCACCACACATGTGCAAACTAGAAAAACAAACAAAGGGACAAAACAGATAAGGTTTGCCAGAAACCTAAACAGACCAGGCTGCAGATATCAGCCAGAACAGATTTGACATCACACATACTGTTGGCAAGCCATTCTGGGAGTAAATAATTTTTATTCCTTTTAGTTATGGGACAAGGAAACGGTTACACATAGGTATAGGGGAGACAAAGGTTTACACAATAGGTATGTGGAGGGTTACAACCATAGATTATATGTTGTAATCATCTACCATAACTTTCTTCTACATCTACATCTATCAATCACCATACTACAACCTCATAAATTCTTATGATCTACAATTCAATTACAGTGTAACTTCAATGGCATATGTACATAATCTTTTATATTCAATTGCTTGCTTAAATTTTATTCCCAATCTTACACTTTCAATTAAGTCAGTTTAATCCAGTCATAAAATAATTCCCAATATCATCATATCTCATCTTGATATTTATCTTTTTAGAAATACCTCTATTCCTGTCCCTTCTTAACTTATTATCTTTCATCCTGTCTTTGCTAAATAACAAAGCAGTTTCTCCTCTTAAAGCATATACATACACCAGAAAACAATAATGGCAAGAGAAAAAAAAGAATAAATGAGGAAAAACTACGACCTAAAATATAATAATCTACAATGTCCTACAAATTTCTATCACTATTTAACATCTTTATACATTTCTATATTCTAATAGTTCAGTTAAAATATAATCTCTAGGGTGCATACATCATCTCCTTAAGATTGATTGTGTTCTTTTTATCACTTATATCTTACAATTTCATCAAATGATTAAAAAAAGCCAGTTTGATCCAGTCATAAAATAATAATTCCGAAGATCTTCATATCTTATTTTAAAATGAATTACTGTTTAAAAATAGATTTATTCCTTTCCCTCTCTGGTTTATTATCCATTCATCCTACCTTTGATGAATTTCAAGACAATTTCTTCTGTTAAAATGTACACTCCTTCCATTGGACTAACATTTAACTATAATATTAATCTATCAATATTTATAATAATTCAAAAATCTACCAATACTCTAATCTAAGTAGGATTATATAATTTCAAACCATTTTATAGTGTCTGATCAAATCATCTACATTCATTTTCAATTACATTCTCACCCCAAAACCACCACTTTTATTTATTTTATTTATTTATTCAAATATTTTAATCCAATTTCATTATCAGCAAGGCAAGCCATTCTGAATGCCCTTTGGGTGGGGTAGAAATCTAACAAATGAAAGACAACATACATAATATGCAACATTAACATCTACTTGTCAATTTTAATGGACTAACAGCCCAAATCTGTTGTGTGGCTGTCACACAAGCTCCTCTGGTTGAAGCAGAGGGTTCAACAGGCAGCACCAAAGAAAACCTGGCTCAAACACATTGAGGAAGATCTATGGAACCAGCATTTGACCACTGATGTCACTAGAAGCTTTGCCAGCAACAGTCCCGCAGCTTGTCCCAGCCTGGCATTCCGTCTCCCATCCAAAAACAGATCATGGATTCTCCTGCTTACCTTCAGGCAGTGCCAGCAGCTCAACCATCAATCTACACCTCCAGAATGATTCTTGCTATTCTCTTGTCCCCTTTTAGTACTTTCTTAAGCTTCGTTTTATTGTACAATGTTGGTGGCATTTATCGTTGCCTTAACACTGTAAAGTGCGATGATGTTTTTACAAATAATATTTATTTATGAACTAATTGTGGCGTGCAACAATTAGTTACGGGGCTGGGGCACCTCCCTTATGAAGAAAGACTGCAGCATTTGGGGCTCTTCAGCCTAGAAAAAAGGCGCCTGAGGGGGGACATGATTGAGACACACAAAATTATGCACGGAAGGAATAGAGTGGATAGAGGGATGTTCTTTTCCCTCTCTCAAAACACCAGAACCAGGGGACATCTGCTAAAACTGAGCATTGGGAGAGTTAGAACAGATAAAAGGAAAAAAATTTTTTACCAGCGGGTAATTAATCTGTGGAACTCCTTGCCACAGGAGGTGGTGATGGCATCTGGCCTAGGTGCCTCTAAAAGGGGATTGGACAGATTTCTGGAGGAAAAGTCCATCGTGGGCTATAGGCCATGATGGGTGGTGCAACCTCCTTACGTTAGTAGTAGGCTACTTCAGAATACCGAGTGCAAGGCAGTGGCAACAGGATGCAAGCATCTTGTTGTCTCGTGCCTCCCTGGGGCACCTGGTGGGCCGCTGTGAGATACAAGAAGCTGGACCAGATGGGCCTTTGACCTGATCCAGAGGGGCTCTTCTTATGTTCTTATGACTATTCAGAGGGCAAGCCTAACCTGGAATTAGGCTGGCACAGTTAGGCCAGCAAAGTTTGGCCGGCACCAGGGCCATTGTCAAGTGTGTTCAGGCCACTCTCGGAGTCAGGGAGGTGAGCACACAGACGTGCACCATCCTCCCTGCCTCCGAGAATGGTCCAAATGTGCTTTACAGAGGCCCTTGAGCCAGCCAAATTTTGCTGGCCTAACTAGGATTGCGCTCTCATATACATTCTTATATCTTAATATTCTTATACAGCATCTGGGAATTATATAACGACTAAAAGAGGAGTGTACAGAAATTCCAGTGCAAATTGTTTACAAAAATGCCTAAGATTTCAATCTAAAATGTCTTACCCAACTCCCATTCATTTCAATGGAGCTTGCATGGTGATAAAAACAATCTACTTCTATAATATATAATTAGAGTGAGACAGCACTGTACCTTGACATTGGTATCCCTGCTTCCCAAATACTCCCCTGTTGCAAAGAAAAGAGAGAAACACATGACTCAGAATCAGATAAAACAGTTGAAATCAGGTCGGGATTGCACAAGGTGACCTCAGAGCAAAATTCGAAGCCACAGTGCATCGGATAAAACAGAGATCAGATGAAGGCTTGCTCAGTAGCGTTCCTACAGGCAGGGCCAGCCTTAAGCCAATGTGACCAATGGACCCATCAAATTGGACCCTGCATTTTGGGGGAGCCCCACACCAGCGCAGTGAGCATATTGCCTGCTGCTACAGACAGGCTGTCTGTGGGCTGTAAGTCAGTGGGGCAAGAGCTGCTTCACCTTGGGCCCTCCCACCTGCCTCTGCCTCCGAACAGCCCAAAATGGGTATCCTTGAAGGAACTGGAGGTGATGTCATCACGGCACCAACTATTTTCAGGTGCCACATGTGGCACCACAAGTGCTGTTTTTCGTGAGGGGGGCCAAGCACAGAGGGAGGGGCCCCTGCTGGAATGCCCCACATTGGGACCTGCTGCTCCTAGAGCCAGCCCTGCCTACAGGGAGGTCAAAAGACTAAGTTTTGCAGGAGCCCAGAGGCGGATCTACAAAGAGGGCAAAGCTCTAAGTTTTGCAAGGAGCCTTACCCTGTCCTGTAAATCCCTCCTCTCCCTTGCTGCTGTAGCCAGTAAGCAATGCCAAGATGTTGCTTTTCCCTGTGAGGATTGGCTAAAACGGTGCAGGAGAGGAGTGCTTTCCACTGCCAGGTCAGGCTTCTTGCAAAACTTAGAGCTTTGCCCTCCCTTAGATATGCCTCTGCAGGAGCCTGAGTTCCTGTGTAACATGGCCTCTCCCCTTCACCTCTAGAGCCATTCATGGCTCAGGGAACAAAGCCTCTGAGCCAGCTTTCCAAGCTGCAAATGGCTCTGTAGGCAAGGGGCTCTGCAAATGGCTCTGAAAGCTCCTTTACACAGGAGCTCAGGCTCTTGCAAAACTTAGTAAATTACAAAACTTGTAATGTTTCTTCATATAATACATACTGTAGCAACACACGTGATTGGACTGTATTTTTGTTTATATAAATTAATATAAAGAATTATTCCTCCTTTGTTGAGGAGGGGGGTTGACACGCCAGCAGAGTCACGTTAAGCATTTTCCTAAGTTTGGACGTGCTGAGCCGAAAAGTTCGCCTTCACTGCACTACACCATCCTAGCTCTCATCAGCATACCTATTTTTGGGGGTGGTGGTGGTGGTGGTAGGTAGATATGGTAGACGCATTTTTCTTGGGTCAAAATGCAATTCTGTTTCCGTATAACCCTGGCTGCAAAGACTGCAAACTCATCTGTGCTGTTTTAAGGACTACAAATGTCTTCTTTTTCAAGGAGCGCTATGTAAAGCTCTGCACTTAGGGCACAATCCTAACCTGGAGTTAGGCTGGCACAGTTAGGCCAGCAAGGTTTGGCCGGCAGAAGGGCCACCGTAAAGCGTGTTTAAATTGGACCTCTCTCTGAGTCAGTGAGGAAGGCACATGTCTGTGTGCTGGCCTCTCTGAGCATTATCCAAATGTATTTTACGATGTCCCTGGTGCCGGCCAAACTTCGTTTGGGCTAACTCCAGGTTAGGATTGCCCCCTTACAGTATGCAATTATGGGCGCAATACTAAACTGAGTTAGGCCTGCATAAGCTAAGCCAGCAAAGTTTGGCCAGCACAAGAGCCACCATAAAGTATGTTTGGGCCACTCTTGGAGTCAGAGAGGCCAGCACACAGACGTGCACTATCCTCCCTGACTCCGAGAGAAGTCCAAACACGCTTTATGGTGGCCCTCATGCTGGCCAAACTTTTCTGGCCTAATTGTGCCGGCCTAACTCCTTTTTAGGATTGCGCTCTAGGGGATGCACAGCAGGCTCACAAAAAAGCCCCCTGCAAAACCCAGTTTCTCTGGCAGGACAAGCTAGGCAACCTGCGCCAGGGAAGCTTTTGGTATCAACCTCCTATCTTAAGTCAGGGGCTTGGACTCGGGGCTTCCACTGTGCCCTTTCTCCTTGATTAGCCAAGAGAAACAATGGCGTGGGATTAGGCCCAGGCAAAGGATTAAGCAGAGACAATGCAGGATGGCTCTCATCCAAGCCCGTTCTCACCAGATAAATTCCCGGCAGTGGGAGCAGTAGGTGGGTTGCCGCAGGTAGGTTGCCATAAACTTGTGCCCGTTGACTTGGTGAATTCGTCTGCGCATTGCCCGCTGGCGTTTCCGGGTAAAGTTCTTAAAAATCCTGTCCCTCTGGAGAGTTCCTGCAATGGAAGTGGTGGAACCCAAAGGTCATGCTTTGCCTTTAGACAACGACAAGATCTCTGTTGCGTGCTCATTTTCCTTTAATTTTCAGACACATGTTATCTCAAAACAACCAGCTCCTAAGTGTCTCCATTCTCTTGCTCCATATTATCCACCCTTGTTTCACTTCCTCTACATTCTCTCTGCTTATCCTTCACCAAAGTTTCTTTCCAGCATGTCCACACCTTTGTTAGCTTCATTACATTGCAAAAATCTCCCACCTCCTCTATCCTCTAATGCTCCCTGTTCATCTCCTTTAAGCTGGCACACCTGGCTCAATATAGGTGCAGCAACCTTAAGCTGGCACAGGCCCCTTGTGTCAGCCTTTTGCTGCTGTTGTTCAGTCGCCAAGTCGTGTCCGACTCTTCACGACCCCATGGACCACAGCACGCCAGGCCTCCCTGTCCTCCACTGGCTTCTGGAGTTCGCCCAATTTCATGCTCATCGCTTCGGTGACACTCTCTAACCATCCCATCCTCTGCCGCCCCCTTCTCCTTTTGCCTTCAATCTTTCCCAGCATGAGGGTCTTTTCTAAAGAGTCCTCTCTTCTCATGAGGTGGCCAAAGTATTGGAGCTTCAGCTTCCCTCCTGCCCCCTCAAAAAAACCCATGCTGCAATCCTAGGAAAGCACGCTCCCTTGCCGCAGGGAGGCTCCAGCCTCTCCTATACTGCGCTGGATATGGCGTTGGCCGGCTGGCCTCGCCATTCCAGCACAGTATAGGATTGCACGCTAAGTTGCCAAGTCCAGTTATTGCAAATCCCATTCAGGTTTGCTATTCACAGAAAAGCTTCTTCTTCTCTTAATTTGCACACTGAATCATTTCTCCTGAGGAATTTCATTCATGAGTTGGGAAACGTAGAAACCAGCCTGTAAATAAAATTAGTTACACCCGTGGAATACTTTCCTTTCATTGTGCTGCTTGGCGAAACCCTCCTTCTCTCTGAAATCCTAGAAAGCTTTGACTGCCCGGATCACCTGGCTACACAGGTGAGGAGGGGGCTTTGTTGGGAAACTGAAGTAAGTCCCTAGAAATTTACAGGCCTGAATGGGGAAAGGCCTAACACTAGGCCGACTCAGGGGGTAAAGTGCTGAGTCTTTCAGGCCTAGCAGACCAGCAGTAAAGTGCTGAGCCAGAATCCTCAGCCTGGGGATGAGATAATCTGATCTCTGATTGGATGCTGGGGACTATTTAATCAAGACCAGAGTCACCTGTGGTAAGTTGCTGGAGATGTAAGTGATGCTGTTGGAGGAGCTTTGCTGTACCTGGTACCTGTTTGCTGTTCTTTGCTGCAAGAAGCCTCCTTCTGAGAATATAGAAGTTCTTGCTTCCCTAATCTGTTTTCTGAGTGATTCCTTGCCGGAGCTCTGTGACCATGAAGCCTTTCCAAGTCTCACAGCTGCAAGCTGCTTCTACGCTATCATCAGGCTTGCCTATTCAACCAGAATATCAACTGCAGCAAAAAACTTCCTGTGAACTTCTGGCTGTCTGGGTGCTTCCCTCTGCCCTCCCAGGCATGCAGTGGCGATCCCAGCCCACGGTCCACCCAGGGGCCAGGTTGATGCTTTGCACCCCTAGCGGCAGCTCTCCACCCCCTCCCCGCCCATCAACATGCATTCCCAGCATGCCAGGCTCCATTTCGGAACCATATGGGGCCAAGGACAAGTGGACGGATGCGCCAATACCATGCACCTCTTTGAGCTGTAAGGCGCCTCTTCCCAGCCTTCTACCCACCCGAGGAGCTCCACGTCCAGGGACCCTCCCCCCCCCCGCCCAATGTTAGGTCCGCGACTGCATGCATGCGCCATTTCAGACTGTGGCCCAAATTTCCAGCTCTGGCACCTGCAGGAACTAAAGAGCAGTTGAGAGGCAGGAAATGATTTAGTAAAAAATAGTAATTTTATGTTTTTGTTTAGGAAAAAAAATTAAATGTCAGTTGCAACATGTTGTTGTGTGTATTTGACAAGTCTAGAGTAGGTAACCCTAGTGCTTGTTCAGTCGCTAAGTCGTGTCCGACTCTCCGCGACCCCATGGACCACAGCACGCCAGGCCTCCCTGTCCTCCACTAGCTTCCGGAGTTCGCCCAATTTCATGTCCATTGCTTTGGTGACACTATCTAACCATCTCCTCCTCTGCCGCCCCCTTCTCCTTTTGCCTTCCATCTTTCCCAGCATGAGGGTCTTTTCTACAGAGTCCTCTCTTCTCATGAGGTGGCCAAAGTATTGGAGCTTCAGCTTCAGGATTTGTCCTTCCAGGGAGCAATCAGGCTTGACTTCCTGTTGGATTGCCCAATTTGATGTCCTTGCAGTCCAGGGGATTCTCAAGCGTCTTCTCCAACCCTAGTGCAGGGGGCCGTTGTGCACAGGGTCCAACTGGGAGCAATTGGTCCATGGCTTAATGCCGGTCCTGCAAATGCCCATCGCCTAAAACATCATCCTGTCTCGGAGAATTGTACTGCAGACAGAAGTGCTGGTTTTTGAAACAAGGTGCTTGGTGACTTTCTCCCACTACGGTGCCAACAGTGTGCACTGATCCTTGCCAGAGGAAACGGCACCTCCTGCCCACTCCCCGAGCCCTGACAAAAGAGCGATGCTTTCCTCCTGACTCACCCGCCCTCCTCTCCTACCAAAGGTCTCCCAAAGGAAGCGTCTCCCGCAGAGGCACGGCCCAAAGTTTCACAGCTGCATACCAAAGGCAGATCTTCTGCAGTTGCAACACAACAGAGGCGGCAAGAAGGACATACAGGTTTCTCTAGTTGCAAGCTCTTTATGTCTGTTGCCTCCTATGTAGACTCCTACACATAGAGGAAGAGGAGGAGAAATATTTTTTTTCCTCCCAAAAACCCCTTCCATATTCCAAATGCAGGCACTTGGGAAAATCTATGCGCACCATTCCAACATACTACCCTAGGTGTGATTTTCTTTATTTCACTGAGGGAGCAATCCTATCCTGGAGTTAGCCCGGCACAGTTAGGCCAGCAAAGGCTGGCCAGCACAAGGGATACGGTAAAGTATGTTTGGACCACTCTCGGAGTCAGAGAGGCCAGCTCACAGACATTACATGCACCATCCTCCCTTTCAATCAATCAATCACTAGTATTTTTATACCGCTTTTCAACATAAAGTTCACAAAGCGGTTTACAGGCAAATAATAACATTAAAGTTAAATGGCTCCCTGTCCCAAAAGGGCTCACAATCCCTCTAAAAGCACTTTATAGTGCATCCCATTTTGCTAGCTGAAATGAGGACCAACTTGCCACAGAAAGCCAAGAGAATGTTCCTCAAGTCATCAAGACAGCCACTGTGATACAGTAGATATTGTGTTCATGAACTTGGAGATATTGTGTTCATGAACTCCATGAACATGAACACTCCTGGAGGTCTGTGTTCTTCAAACAATAGGTCACTGGGTGTGCAATCCTAACCTGGAGTTAGGCCAGCACAGTTAAGCCAGCAAAATTTGGCCGGCACAAGGAACACGGTAAAGTATGTTTGGACCACTTGGGGCGTAATTCTAACCTGGAGTTAGGCCGGCATGGTTAGGCCAGCAAAGTTTGGCTGGCACAAGGGCCACCGTAAAGCACATTTGGACCACTCTCGGAATCAGGGAAGATGGAGCATGTCTGTGTGCCGGCCTCTCTGACTCTGAGAGTGGTCCAAACATACTTTACAGTTTCCCTTGTGCTGGCCAAACTTTGCTGGCCTAACTGTGCCAGCCTAACTGCAGGTTAAGATTGCGCCCTGAGTACCTCTGCGCACTTCTCAGAAAAATCATCAGGATTTCTGTATGCATACGAGCCTGTTGTCCACCTGCTCCTGCTCCTCCTGAACTACATTAAGAACTCGGTAGGAGAGGAATTACCAGAATGAGAGAGGGAGAGCCAGATAAATATCAATCAATCAGTATGAACATCCCATGTTTCTACAAAAACAGTTCACAAAGCGGTTGGGACCATTCACTTGGCAGAAAACTCTCCAAATACCTTATCCTGCCCCCCCCCACCCAGGAAAAGGCTCTCTCAGTAAGAAGTGATGGGCCACTGTGACCTCAGCAGCAAGGGCAACCCTATCCATTTGGGAAGGGGATGTGGGTTGCATCAGTGGCGAATTATGGGGGAAGAGCAAGCTGGCCCATGAGGCAGACATCAAATGTTTCCATTTACCTTAAAGGTAAAGGTTTCCCCACGACCGAATGGTCTAGTCGTGACCGACTGTAGGGGGCGGTGCTCATCTCCATTTCTAAGCCTGTAGAGCTTAGAGTCTGAGGACAAGCTTCCGTGGTCATGTGGCCGGCATGACTCTACGCCGTATCGCACGGAATGCCGTTACCTTCCCACCGAAGTGGTCCCTATTTATCTAATTGCATTTAGGTGCTTTCGAACTGCTAGGTTGGCAGGAGCTGGGACAAGCAATGGGAGCTCACTCCGTCACGCAGTCTTGAACTCCCAACCTTGCGGTCGAAAGCAACAGCGGATTAACTCGCTTCGCCACCACGTCCCACTTGTCTTACTGGTTGTCTTACTGGTTACTTTATCAGGATTCCACAATATGTTGCAAATGCCTGCAAATCTGGGCACAATCCTAACCTGGAGTTAGGCCGGCACAGTTTGGCCAGCACAAGGGCTACCATTAAGTATGTTTGGACCACTCTCGGAGTCAGAGAGGCCAGCACACAGACGTGCGCCATCCTCCCTGACTCAGAGCGTGGTCCAAACATATGGTGTCCCTTGCGCTGGCCAAACTTCGCGGGCCAAACTGAGCCAGCCTAACTCCAGGTTAGGATTGAGTCCTTGGTCTTGCCCTCTCCTTCTGAACCACTTGACCATCTGGCCCTAAGAGATACCACCAGAAAACTGAGCAGGAGGAAAAACCAATGCACTGTCTTTTAAGGAATCATTTCAACAACCTTCCGCAGGCTGGTCGTGCTCTGCAGGATGGTTAGTGAATTGCCCAGGCAGCAAATTTGAAACCACCTTTCCTACCTGGTTGCCTGTGTTGAAGCCAGCAGCACCAGAGAACCTCCAGCACACTCGAGCCAGACCAACGTTATGCACCGAAATCCCTCCTCCTCTCCAGCTTGCCACCACAAGAGACGGCATAGCAGGATTCTCCCCTCCCCATTTGCCCCAGGAGGAAAAGTCCTGTTGGTTTCAATGGGAGCTTCTTCTAAGGTCAAATAGGACCTCGAGGGCCAATGCAGATCAGGACAAAACAGTTAACCCCTCCCCTTCCCTATGCCATGGTCCCAATCTGGATCAAGCCCCTTACGGTGCCTAGTTAGAAAATTCCCCAAACACTTTTGCTATATTGATTCAATGAATATAACGTGTACTTTGCTCTCTCCCTTACTGCATCTGCCCAAAATCACTGCATTTCTCTCTTTCTCTGTAAAATACAAGAAAAGCGCTGTGGAGCTTCAAGTCAATATTACATCTAGCCCAGGGGTGTCAAACATAAGGCCCACGGACCAGATGCAGTCCCCCCAGAGCAACGTCTCCAGCCCCCGTTATAACTGGGCTCTGTCGTATCTTAAAATTATGTACAAGATTTGAACATTTTCTCTAATGTCACTGGCAGCTAATGAGGGCACAATCCTAACTTGGAGTTAGACTGGTGTAGTTAGGCCAGAAAAGTTTGGCTGGCATGAGGGACAACGTGAAGTATGTTTGGACCGCTTGGAGGGCGCAATCCTAAACTGATTTAGGCCAGCATAAACTAAGCCAACAAAGTTTGGCCAGCACAGCATAAAGTATGTTTCGACCACTTTCGGAGTCAGAGAGGCCAGCACATAGACATGAACCATCCTTCCTGACTCCGAGAGTAATCCAAACACGCTTTATGGTGTCCCTTGTGCCAGGCAAACTTTGCTGGCTTCGTTTATGCCGGCCTAACTCCAGTTTAGGATTGCGCTCTATGGGACGCACAGCAGACTCACAAAAAAGCCCCCTGCAAAAACCCAGTTTCTCTGGCAGCACAAGCTGGGCAACCTGCACCAAGGAAGCCATCCTCCCTGACTCCGAGAGCGGTCAAAATGCACTTTCTGGTGACCTTGGGGCTGACCAAACTGAGCCTGCCTAATTTAGGATTACGCTCTGAATTTCTCTGCAAGAACAAAGTGCTTATTTCTGGCCATCATCTGCTTAAAGATATAACTTCCTGTTTAATGATGTCACTTCCTGAGTCGGCACCATGATTGCTATGTGGAACGAGTTTGACTTGCCTGATCTAGCCCATCCGGCTGCTTCTCACAAGGGCCAACCAGCAGCCCACAAGCATCCGACAAAGGCAAAAGCCCACCCCCAGCACTGCTTCCCAGTGATGGAAAGACCCAGTGGTGTCATCTACTCTCTCGTAAGCCGGAACGCGGGCGGGACTTGAGTGATTGACAGACGGTCGACTCACTTCCGGGTTCTTCGCGCGCCCCGCGCGGCTTTCCCTCGCCTCGGAGGGAGCGCCTGCTCGCCAGGGGGGATGGGTGGGGGGCGCGCCGGGTGCCTGGGCGAGCAGGCGCCCCCTCCGAGGCGAGGGAAAGCCGCGCGGGGCGCGCGAAGAACCCGGAAGTGAGTCGACCGTCTGTCAATCACTCAAGTCCCGCCCGCGTTCCGGCTTACGAGAGAGTAGATGACACCACTGGAAAGACCCCTGCCTTTGCGCAATGGTTGTTTGTGATCATTTTGACACATGGTTACACCCCCTTTCACGTAACCCAGTGGGAAAGCACAAGAAGGCTTATGAAAGAAGAATGAGTCAATGGAAAACCAATAAAATATCCATGCAAATCAAACAACAGAACAAAACAGTGAGGCCAATCAGCAGAAACAACAAAACAACCCACACAAACATGCAGAGCAGAAAACACACTGTCCATTGAAGGCTCGGTGACAGCGACAATGGCTAACCCCCACTCAGCTCCAAGTAAAGAACCGGAAGGGGAAGGGTGGCTCCAGCATTTTCATGGCTCGTTTTCTTTTCCTCCTCCACAGCCTGTTGTCAAAGCCATCCAAAGTGCTGTCTTTCCCCTGCATCTGTGAATTGCGCAACTACGCTTTGCACGAAGCAGTGTTTCCTTTTGCCTGTGAACAATTTCAGAGTGCAATCCTGACCTGGAGTTCGGCCGGCACAGTTAGGCCAGCCAAGTTCGGCCGGTATAAGGGCCATCATAAAGTGCGCTTGGACCACTCTCAGAGTCAGAGGGGATGGTGCATGTCTCTGTGCTGGCCCGTCTGACTCCAAGAGTGGTCCAAACATACTTTACAGTGTCCCTAACTGTGTATTCAAAACAGAAAATTCACAGCCACCAGATACAGAGCGCAATCCTAACCTGGAGATAGGTCGACACAGTTAGGCCAGCAAAGTTTGGCTGGCACAAGGAACGGGGGAGGGGGGAATGCGACGGCCAGGAAGCAGGCTGGCCTAAGGAGGGGGGGGCAGCCGTTAGGCTTCATCCAAGCTTCCGTCCCCAAGCTTAGGGGCCTCAATTTGGGCCGTGCAGCTTGCTCAGAACTGCGTCTGCTAAATAGCAGGCGCAGATCCCCAGCAAGCCCATTGGGGCCTCCTAACGTGCGCTGGATATGGAGCAGGCCCGCCGGCCTTTGCCATTCTAGCACAAGTTAGGATTGCACCCTGAAATGCAGGGTCACTGATGATCGCTTGTGATTGTGTGGAAAACAGAGGTCAGTATGTCAGTTTTGTCTACTCAGAGTAGCAGAGGCTCTTTGGGCTTGCAGACATGACTGTGGGTCAGAGGCAGATCTAAGGGAGGGCAAAGCTCTAAGTTTTGCAAGAAGCCTGACCTTGCTGTGGAAAACACTCCTCTCCTGCACCGTTTTAGCCAATCCTCACAGGGAACAGCAACATCTTGGCGTTGCTTACTGGCTACAGCAGCAAGGGAGAGGAGGGATTTGCATGACAGGGTAAGGCTTCTTGCAACTCTTAGAGCTTTGCCCTCCCTGTAGATCCGCCTCTGACCCACAGTCATGTCTGCAAGCCCAAAGAGCCTCTGCTACTCTTGAGTAGACAAAACTGACATATTGACCTCTGTTTTCCACACAATCGCAGGCGATCGTCAGTGACCCTGCATTACAGGGAGCGTGGGAAGGCGATCGGTCCTTGGCCCCAAAATAAACGGACCATTTTGAAACTATGCTCGCTTGCGCTCTCTCAAAATAGATTATGGTGCTAAACCATTTCCTGGTTCCCTCTCTTCGTAAGAGAAGCAGCGGCACTTCCAGTACGCTTCATGTCCTCCGACTGCAGGCTACACGCTGGAGCGATTCTGCAGCACATCAGAGATATGGACACCCCCTGCGAGAACTGAGGAGCCTTTCCGCATAAAATATCGAAAGGACCATTCTACAAAAATTGCATTGGCCGCCCCACCAGTGTTCTGAATTCACTCTCATTGATCTGCTTGTGGGTGAGAGCTTTCATTTGTCTTGGAAATGCCTTTTTTTCAACCGAAGATGGAACTCCGACTCAACTGTACACAAAACATTATGTGCTTAGTTAAGAGCGCAATCCTAAACTGGAGTTAGGCTGGCATAAACTAAGCCAGTAAAGTTTGGCCGGCACAAGGGCCACCATAAATGATATTTGGACCATTCTTGGAGTCAGGGAGGGTGGCTCACGTCTGTGTGCTGGCCTCCCTGACTCCGAGAGTGGTACAAACTTACTTTACGGTGGCCCTTGTGCTGGCCAAACGTTGCTGGCTTAGCTTATGTAGGTCTAACTCAGTTTAGGATTGCATCCTATGTTACAGAACTTGCCTGTATTGACGGCCCAATCCTAAGGGCTCTTTATGAAGGCAGAACACACGTTCCGCCATTGTAAATGACATAGGTCACCACAAATGGAACACCACTGAGGAGCATATTGGTGCAAATAGCCTGCAGTTCTGCACACCTGCCATCAACACACCTGGCTGGCACCAGAGCAGTGGCAGCAGGGGTGGACCAGGGTCAGTTCGGTGGAGGAACTGGGGACGGTTTGGGGAAGGAAGGGGGTGGGTGCTAGAGGCAGAAGTATGTGCCAGATCCTTTCCTGCCTGGACTTGCCCCCTTCTTCTATCCTGGGAAGTTCACCAGTCAAGTGTCACCTTAGCCACTGGACAGCCTGAATGCTTTAAAACAAGGAAGGCTCTACCTGTAGATTTCTAGGAGATCTGCAATAATTCTGAAAGTTTCCGACTCCCAATGTTTAGCAGTAGCACATAAAAAGGTAAAGGTTTCCCCATGACCGAATGGTCTAGTCGTGACCGACTGTAGGGGGCTGAAAATGCACAACCATGCATAGCTAACATTCCGTGCTCTGAATTTAATTGCATTTTGATATAAATCTTATCAAGGGAATATGCAAATCCTTATGAACCACCCCTGTGAAGATACTCTGCAGGAACCTCTAGCTGAGGTTCATTTGAGGTTACTACAATTTTTTTTTTTTGCATTGGTTCATAAAACACATAGTTTGACGTTGCAAGTTTGATTTGCTGGCTCAGTCAAAAAGCAGGTGCAGGGATCTGGTCAAGATCTGAACCACAGTGCACAGGAAGGGGGCATTTAACCCCTTTCTACCATGCTGTAGTCCCAAAGAAAAGTGCACCCCAAAGCTGCTATTAGTCCCAGAATGTCAGCTTCCATCAGCACCAATCCAAAAAGCAGTGTTGGGAACAAGTCACTGACCTTGAGTCTGAGTCAAGTCAGAGTCTCTGTTCCCCATGTCTCAACTCATGCACAAGTTGTAGCGCGCACCTGTGGCGACTCAACTCAAGGAAATTTGACTCAAGTCTTTGATTCAAGTCAAGCCTTTTTTTATGTCACCTGTCCCGGCTGTGTCATCTTCTGGCTGGAAGAGGAACCTACCATTGCTCGCAATGACTATGTGATGCCTTCCAGATCTCCACAAAGGGTCTATCACGTAATGCAGACACAGAGCAACAAAATAATGAAGCATGCCCAGACTTGTGTTTCTGAGCTTGCTGACTCATTTGCTAGTCAGTGGCTCGAGTCTCGAGTCAATGCCTGAGTCTTTGGTACGGGTGACTCGAGTGAGCACAAGTTAGCAAAAAACATGCATTTTCACAATTTAGACTCAAGACACCTGACTCAAGTTCCCTTCTCTGCCAAACAGTAACACTTCCAATCAGAGAGGGCGTGGATTCGCAAAACATGATGAATAGCATACCTATTACTTTAATAACTTTCTAGAGGGAACTACAGAAGTAATTTCCTATTGTGGCCAAGTCCATACCATCCATCTATCCATCCATCCATCCATCCATCCATCCATCCATCAATCAACAGTATTTATATAACGCTTCCCAACACAACGTTCAAAAGGTGATTTATAGGGAAATAATAATAATAAAGTTGAATCTGTTCTTTCTAACTCTATAATGGTCTGGTTTGGTTCAGTGACTAAACAGGATAAGAGCAGACCCCAAAGGACAGTCAAAACTGCAGAAAGAATAATAGGAGTCAGCTTGCCCTCTATGGACGATTTATATATTGCTCGGATGAGGAAAAGAGCAGAGAGGATTGTTGCAGATCGCTCTCACCTGCCCATAATCTGTTTGAACTTCTTCCCTCTGGACGTCGTTATAGGACATGGTATATTAGAACAACCAGGCACAAGAACAGTTTTTTTCCCTGTGCAATTGGGCTACTGAATAGCTGATTATGTTGATGTTTTGGTTTCGAATTGGTTAAGTTTAGAGTTAGTGGGGGCTTGTTAATGTGATGGTATTATTTATTAGTTTAAGGTATATGTGAGAGCTTTTGGGCAGAAGTAAAATTCCATGTATGGTGAAATTCCATGTATGGCCAATAAAATTCTATTCTATTCTATTCTAAATGGCTCCCTGTCCCAAAAAGGCTCACAATCTAAAAAGGGCTCACAATCACAATTTTATACCATGAAACCTGTACGTGAATACTTCCAACTCTGCAGTGTCGTACTGGCACCTCTCTTTGAAAACAAGTACAGGCAGTGGTGTCAGCCTACCGGTTTGCTGGGCGGAGTTTTCGCGGTCGCTGGGCGGGTTTCCACGGTGATCGGCAGCGTGCTCGCTGCGTCCCGTTGCGT
>JAJKFI010000077.1:4233793-4258588 GCA_029204185.1 Lerista edwardsae
GAGGCGAGGGAAAGCCGCGCGGGGCGCGCGAAGAAACCGGAAGTGAGTCGACGGGCTGTCAATCACTCAAGTCCCGCCCAGCGTTCCGGCTTGCGAGAGAGTAGATGACACCACTGACCCCAACTACAGATCACTGGCCAGCCACTTTATGGGCTTTATAGAACTGAGGAACCCCCACCCCCTTTCATCCCATACGTAATGTTAAAGAGAAAGAAAGGGGCACAAGATTCGGCCTGCATAACATAGTATTTTGCATTTCAGAACCAGCCTTTAATGTGTCCTTTTTAGCCACAATACAGGAAGGCTCTGCGGCAGACACACAGCAGGTACAAGCCCTGCCTGCAAGTCTGCATCTTATGCCTCTTACAAAGATTTGGTTATCAGCCTTGGTTGTGGAATGCCTGGCGTCAAGTCTGAACTTGCCAGTTTGACTTCTCTATTGATGCAAGTCTGTTGACTTCTCTATTCATGCAAGTCTAAGCAAAAAAAAAGCACACTTAAATTTTAAACTTAGAATTCTAGATGAGGCAAAAAAAAAAAGTGCCTCTTTTGGCTTCACCCTAAGTCACCTGTGGGACTAAAGTGACCGGAAGGTTGGGAGTTCGAGACTGTGTGACGGAGTGAGCTCCCGTTGCTTGTCCCAGCTCCTGCCAACCTAGCAGTTTGAAAGCACCTTAAAAAATGCAAGTAGATAAATAGGTACTACTTTGGTGGGAAGGTAACGGTGTTCCGTGCGCTACGGCGTAGAGTCATGCCGGCCACATGACCACGGAAGCTTGTCCTCGGACAAAACGCTGGCTCTACAGGCTTAGAAACGGAGATGAGCACCGCTCCCTACAGTCGGTCACGACTAGACCATTCGGTCGTGGGGAAACCTTTCCCTTTAAGTCACCTGTGCATAATACAGAATACAGAGCAGAGCCTTCAGCAGCACAGAAATCCTTCCGCTATAGAAAGCGGGATCTATTTCAACTATTTCTCTAGTTCCACCTATGAACATGAGAGGAGGTGGAAAATACAAGCAGCAAACCATAGAATGGGGCTGTAAGGTTGGATACATCTGAGATACCTGGTGGTTTCTAGTTGGGGGAAAATTGCTGCTGCTGCACCAGAGCGTAAGAATCTGAGGGTGCAATCCTAACCCGGAGTTAGGCCGGCACAGTTAGGCCAGCAAAGTTTGGCCGGCACAAGGGCCACCGTAAGGCACGTTTGGACCACTGTCGAAATCAGGGAGGATGGCGTACGTCTGTGTGCTGGCCTCTCTGACTCCCAGAGTGATCCAAACCTACTTCACGGTGGCCCTTGTGCCGGCCAACCATTGCTGGCCTAATTGTGCCAGGTTGGCCTAATTGCACCAATCCTAACTTGAGGTTAGGATTGCGTCCTGAGTTACTTTTCCCCACAGTGACTGGCCTCTTTCACTGCCCCCTCTTTTTATGGAGCTTTAACGCAAGTTGCGACTCCAGAAAGACCTGCCACCCGCTCCGGTGGAGAGTTTCGCCCTACGACGACATCACTGGGCAAAATGCCTGCGCCTCTTGCTAAACCTGTTCTTTGGCCCCTGGAAACCTATTCAAGAGGCGCAGAGGGCAAGAGTTTACAAAGCTTTTTATTGCAGAGTCGAATGCAGCAGTCTCGACCGGCTCGAGTAATAATAGAGCTACACAAAGACAGGTCTCTGGAGCATCCCTGCAGGCACAGCCAGCCCAGTGGATGCTTCCTTGTGGTGGAGGAGGAGAAAGTGTGTCCTCTGCCCAGACTCCTCTCTGTATCCTCTCCACCATTCATCTACAGTGGGTATCTGTGGGAGGTCTGTTCTCAGACACACACACACACACACACACACACACACACACAGAGAGAGAGAGAGAGAGAGAGAGAGAGACTGAATTCCATTGATAATTCAGAGCGCAATCCTACGCTGCGCTGGATTGGCGAGGCCGGCAGGCCTGCACCAAATCCAACAAAACTTTGGTGTGCTGGGGAGCATCCTCAGGGCAAGGCCACGTTCGCCCCTTGACCCCAGGGAGGCTCCGGCTGCCCCCTGAGCTTCCTTGGATCTGTTCCTCCAAATCAGGACAGCGTGGTCTCCCAACGAAGGCTAGGATGCGGCCTAATGGCCACATCCTGGCCCCACCTCCTCCGCAGGCCTGCCTGCCAGCCCGCCCCCCAAAACCACCCATTTCCCACCCTCCGAGTTCGGCTGGCGGGAGTAGGATCCCCGCTGGCGCTCTCAGGCCCACACTACACATGTGTCGGCCTGAGAGCATTAGCGCCAACGCGGGAGTGCCACTACACTACATCAAGGGCAGGATTGCGTTGCCCAAGTCAGAGAGGCCAGCACACAGACGTGCGCCATCCTCCCTGTCTCCGAGAGTGGTCCAAACACCACTCCTTTGTATCTGGCATTCTGAGGTAAATTTCTGAGGTAAAATTCTGAGGTAAATATGAGGTAAATAAAGCAAAGTCTGGCCAACACACCATAAAGTATGTTTGGACCACCCTCTGAGTCAGAGAGGCCAGCACACAGACGTGCACCATCCTCCATGACTCCGAGAGTGGTCCAAACGCACTTTACGGTGTCCCTTGTGCCGGCCAAACTTTACAGGCCTAACTCCAGGTTAGTATTGCGCCCTCACTGTAAAGTACCATCCATGTAACCAATAATGTTGTACAGGTAAATTTAAGCACATTGGGTTTGCTTGTTTTTTAAACAAACAGGAAACACAATGAAAGTGCCTGGCTTCTGACAGTTTTAGAAATCACCCAGGAGCCTGGCCCTCCATCTTGCACAGTAGATGCTTCCCTGATTACGTAAAGAGACACTTTTGTGAAAGACACCAAGCAAGGCCACCTCCCTCGTCATTGACTCATCCCCTGGACACATTCACAGGCACCCAGGATGCATTTTATACCGCAGGATGACATCTCTCTCATTGCACAGGTGTGCCCACGTTCCTGAGCTCCTCATCCTGCCTTATGGGGCTGGTTTGCTAACACTTGTTTTTTAACCACAACTCACAAAAGGCTCAGAATGTGGCTCAGGGCGCAGTCCTAACCTGGAGTTAGGCCAGCACAGTTAGGCCAGAAAAAATGTGGCTGGCACAAGGGACATCCTCAGATGGAGGCTTTTCTGAAGGGCAAGAGTGTCACATGAGGGGCACGAAAGGGGAGAAATGGAGTTTACAGTGGGAGTTTTGCTTATGAGCTGGATTCGATGCCTCCGTTAGCACAGCTGAGCATTGCTTTTTGTGCCACAGCATCACACTGCTGGCTCATGCCAGCTCATGGGGATGCTCATGCCAGCTCAGGGGGGATGGCACATGTCTGTGTGCTGGCCTCTCTGGCTCCGAGAGTGGTCCAAACGCAGTTTATGGTGGCCTTTGTGCCAGCCAAATTTTGCTTGCCTAACTGTGCCACTCTAACCCCAGGTTAGGATTGCACCCAGATTCATATTCCTGAGCTTATTTGGAAAGATTTGTCATTAACAAACAAAAGTTAGATGATGAAACGTTTAATGCCATTAGATGTAATAAAGTCATTGTATTACGTTAATTTAATTGTACTTATTAGTTGCAATGTAATAACTTAATGTAATGAAAACATGGGTGGTATCAATTTTAGCACCCTGTCAGGGTGCCATGAGTGGGAAAAGGTTGAAAAATTGGTGGTTTAGAGCCTTGCTAGGGAGCTTGTAGAACCTGGTTCCATAAACCATATCAGTTGCACATTATTTATTTATTTTATTTATTTGAAGAATTTATACCCCGCCTTTCCCATGCCAAAGCAAATGCCCAAGGCGGCTTACATGAGCAGGCTAGTCTAAACCACCATTTTTTTCAATGGGGTTTTTACAAATCTACAGTATCCTTGTGATCTGCCAATCCTCAGGCCCAGAGGTCGCCTTCACAGTGTGGTTCTCCCCTTTGGCTGCCTGCCATCAAGCCTCAGCAGGCAATCGCAAGTCAAGCCTGGACAGGTCCTCAAGGTCGTATTCCCTGCTTTGCCGGCTGTCCTCCTCACACACTCCCCCGCAACTCTCGCTTGCAGTGAGCTAATCAGCTCCACAGCAACTCTGTTCTGCCACCACAGATACTGCAGCTTGTCCCAGCCTGGCATCCGTCTCCCATCCAAAAGCAAACCGCAGATTTTCCTGCTTAGCTTCAGGCAGTACCAGCAGCTCAACTATCAGTCCACACCTCCTACTTAAGGCCCAGATTGGGTTGCATTACAGTGAGAACCTAAAATGGTGTTGCAATTTAGAGCAGCCATTGCAGTTCAAACTTAACACTGAGCTTTACTTGAAGTGGTAGCATTTAAGACCACGGTGGAGGGGATATTTTTGAATTTTTATTTTATTTTAGAGGGGATATTTTTGAAGAGTCACAAGCATAACCCTACTTGCATCTGTAAGGTAGCACACTGGGGGGGGGGAGCCAAACTTTGGAGTCCTTACAGACTCTTTTATCTTTTATCTAGGATGCTTGGGATGGGAAGGTGTCTGTATTTTGGATTTTTCCAGATTTTGGAATAATTTCGTAAATATAATGAGAACTGCTTCTTTTCACGGTTACCCATTTGGGGGTGCAATCCTAACCTTGAGTTAGGCTGGCACAGTTTGGCCAGCAAAGTTTGGCCAGCACAAGGGCCACTGTAAATTATGTTTGGACCACTCTCGGAGTCAGAAAGGCCAGCACACAGACGTGAGCCATCCTCCCTGACTCCAAGAGTAGTCCAAATGCGCTTTATGGTCGTCCTTGTGCTGGCCAAACTTTGCTGTCTTAGTTTATGCTGTCGGTCCACTACCTGCCACTTGATGCAAGCTGCATTATTGCATCGTGGACAGGCTAGCTGTCTTTCGCGGGATCTGCCATGGTGGGTGCTGGTTGTCACCCCCAAGGAGTGGCACCAGGGGCAACGTACCCTCTGCTCCCCTAAGCTACATCAGCATATAAAACATTCCACTGCCTCTGAAATGCTTCCCCTGCAGAATGGCACTAACAAGCCATAGAAAGAAGGAACCTATGTTTACAGCAGTATGTCTCTTCTGACAGATGTGGAAAATCTCCTTTTAGCCTCACTTGTGAAAAAAAATACCCACAGTGTGAACATCACAAAAAGTTTTCCCAGGTCATATGGTACCTTGCCTAGATTTAGCAGATCCTGGAAATTTCCCACCATTGCAATTTTATTCCAACCTGTTACAAAGATGAGCTTTGCTTCCCGGTTGTCAGAAAGGACTGCTCTATTTAGCACGTGTGGCAATCCAGAAAGCACATCCCGCAAGAAAAAGTAGGCAACGGTTATTTCATTTTCCTGTTTTCCAATGGAAATGAATACAGGCAGAAAGCATGCAGGAAGGTGATTATATAATTTCCCACGCAGAAACGATGGACAAACCTCAGGCCAAGTAATCCTGGGAGGTTCCTTCCATCACGAGGTGCTGTGGAAGGAAATGTTCGGATCTCCTGATAGTCAGTCTCATTTTCTTCATACAGTATTTGCCTGTGTTCCGAGAAGTCTTCTGGGACAGCAGTTCTCAATGTTTGTTCCCTGCTGCACCCAGGGCCAAATTAACCCCTGACTGAGCCCCTAGGCTTTCGGGTATTTGGGGCCCCCTCCGAAACCCTTCAGGAAAAAGAGGACATGCCCTTAGCCCCGACTGCCCTGGTTACTCCCCCTCTCCTTACATGCATCCCTCTGCTCCTCCCCTGTCCTGGAGGAAAGGTCCATCGTGGGCTATAGGCAATGATGGATTGTGCAACCTCCTTACAAAGGTGGTGGGCTACTGGTACCAGGTGCAAGGGAGTGGCAACAGGATGCAAGCATCTTGTTGTCTCATGCCTCCCTGGGGCACCTGGTGGGCCGCTGTGAGATACAGCAGTGCTGTTCTTATGTTCAGCTGCCTGCTGAATTGGGGGAGGACATAAGAACATAAGAAGAGCCCTGCTGGATCAGGCCAAAGGCCCATCTAGTCCAGCTTCCTGTATCTCACAGCGGCCCACCAGGTGCCCCAGGGAGGCATGAGACAACAAGATGCTTGCATCCTGTTGCCATTCCCTTGCACCCAGTACTCAGCAGATCATAGGTCTACTGTAGTTAGCTCAGTTCCGGCTTGCAGCAGCAAACCCAGGTTTCAGGGGTCTTTCTCTGCCTTACTAAAAGATGCTGCCAAGAATTGAACCTGGATTTGAACTACAAAGCAGAATGAATGTCAGCCCCTCTCACATGAATATGCAAAACTGCTTTTTATTTTAACAAGCCCTTCTCATGCAAGAGCAGACAGTGCCCACCCTGTGAAAATTCTGCAGGCATCTTAAAGCCTTTCATTCAGGCATGCCTCCGGGGACTGAACAAACATTTCTGTATTTCTGCTTAAATCCCTCCAGTCAACAAAGGATGCAGCCCCTTAATTTGTTGGGTGAGATCAACCGCACCCATCTTGCCTTTCAGACTCAGGCTGGCTGATGGCGGGGGAGAAACAGTGGACTCAGCAAAAAGCAAAACCAGGGCTCTGGGTAAAATACATCCTAACAGAGAGACGTGCTGCAGCACTTAAAGCAGACAGATCTCACCCAGAGATCCGGAGCTAATCACACACACTCTCACAGGGGCTGCTGGGAGGATTTAATGTACAGTATGTCATTACTCCACTGAGGAGTGCTGGTTTCAGCTCAGCGGGCTGGTATATCACACCTTTGCACACAGAGAACTGGTGGTGCAGAGATCAGGTGCTGCAGCCAAACTCCTGGGAGTCTCAGTTTGAGACACACAGACACTACCTGTGCCCCCATAGGCTACAGAACTAGACTTTGGGCTAGCTCGCAAGTGTCTTGCTAGGATACTAGGATACCCCTGCTAACTGGGCAAGAGCAGTGATGTCATGCAGGGGGTACGCGGGGGTACGCGAGTACCGGTTTCTAGGATTATGGCTGCCCCTGCCCATTCGCCCGCCCACTCGTCGACTCCGCCCCCCTGCAACTTTTGAATTTCCTGCATGTTTGAGTTGCCTGCACGTTCTCAGAGCCAGCCAGGCAGGCAGGCAGGCAGCGAGCGGAGCCTTGCCTTGCCTTGCCACTGAAAAATGAGCTGCTCTGGGGTTTTGGAACTGTTGGGTCGCTTTAACATGATGCCAGGCCTCCTTAACATGTTCTGGGGGTGCTGTGGAATACTGTTGCAACTGTTGGGTCAGTTTAAAATTGTCTGAGGCCTCAAAAAGGGCTTTTTTCATGTCACTTCCTGCCACGACCTCACTTTCGGCTTATGACGTCACTTCTGGTGAGCGGGTCCCGACACGTGCCAATCAAAAGTGAGTACCTGTTCTTAAATCATTTAGATGACACCACTGGGCAAGAGGCACTTTTTCAAGTGGTGCGCCTCTTATATTTAGCAGGGGGAGAGCAATTGTCCCTCTTCACCCCTGCACAGTGTCTTGTCTAGTGGCTGTTGGTGGGGGTGTTCTGCATTTATTTTTAGATTGTGAGCCCTTTTGGGACACGGAGACATTTAACTTTATTATTACTACTATTTGCCTGAAAACCGCTTTGTGAACTTTGCGTTGAAAAGCGATGTATAAATACTGTTGATTGATTGATACTTTAGTATCACTACGGCACTTGAATACAGTGTTGATAGATGACTTGAAGAGACCACAGTAGATAGGGGTTCTCAAACCTTTTAGCACTGGGGCCCGCTTTTTAGAATGGCAATCTGTCCAGGACCCACCGGAAGTGATGTCATGGCCAGAAGTGCCATCATTGTGTCGCCAGAGCCTACTGCTTTCCTGAGAATGCAGCAATAAGTTGGGTTACTTCTGAGCCATTTTCCTATAGTGAAGTGACCGAGAGCACATTCCTAACCTGGAGTTAGGCTGGCCAAATTAGGCCAGCAAAGTTTGGCTGGCACAAGGGCCACCGTAAAGCGCGATTGGACCACTCTCGGAGACAGGGAGGATGGTG
Organism: Lerista edwardsae; assembly: GCA_029204185.1. Lineage (NCBI taxonomy): Eukaryota > Metazoa > Chordata > Lepidosauria > Squamata > Scincidae > Lerista > Lerista edwardsae. The sequence goes on from JAJKFI010000077.1 coordinate 4,241,752, forward strand.
CATGTCTGTGTGCTGGCTCCGAGAGTGGCCAAGCATGCTTTATGGTGGCCCTTGTGCCAGCCAAACTTTGCTGGCCTAACTGTGCTGGCCTAACTCCAGGATAGGATTGTGGCTTCGGGGTGGGGGGGGGAAGCCTATTTATAACCTTGACATAAGCAAAGCAACTACACACAGCCTTCTCCCTTTCCATTGCCCTTTTCAATATGGCTGGCCTCTTGAAAATATGGGAAGATGGGATGTTGGAAAGGGGGCGGGCTGTGTGGTTGTTTGTCACAGCTGAAAACGGCTGAGAAATAACCCAACTTATTGCTGATTTTCTCTAAACTCCCACGGCACGGCTGCAGACCTTTCGTGGCACGCTGGTTGAAAATCACTGCCTCATTTCTGGAGGAAAGGTCCATCGTGGGCTATAGGCCATGATGGATTGTGCGACCTCCTTACATTAGTAGTAGGCTACTTCAGAGTACCGGGTGCAAGGGAGTGGCAGCAGGATGCAAGCATTTTGTTGTCTCGTGCCTCCCTGGGGCACCTGGTGGGCCGCTGTGAGATACAGGAAGCTGGACTAGCTGGGCCTTTGGCCTGATCCAGCAGGGCTCTTCTTATGTTCTTATGTTCTTATATGCCATCACGGGCTCAGCCTCCCCTGACCGATGCCAACGGACCCTCGCATTTCATGCAATGGGGCTGACTGTTCCCGAGTGCGGCCTTTGAAGCGCTTCAGGTGATGGCAGCTACTGAGAAAAATTCTGCACTTCCTCCTTTATAAATAGCCTTGTGGTGAATCGTGTGGGGAGCTAATGACCCACCGGAAAATTTGCAGTTGAGAGGTGGAAAGACTGTGTTCGCTGGCAAGGTCTGAGACACCCACACAGTGTTGCTTGTTTCTGCAGTGCGGCTTTCTCAGCAAGCCCTGCAGCCTTCGCCGGCACGAAACAAGGTCCCTGTGGAAAGTTGCTGCACCCTGAGAGGGCCAGACGCGCCGTGGCTTCCATCACACCTTCCAGCGAACTAACCACAGCAGGCTCCTCTCAAATGCACTGAGTTTTGAGTCGACCTCCGACTCTCCAAACCTCTTCTGGGTTTGAAGGGTGCTGTTTTTTAAGCTTTAAGAATGCTCGTGATGGGCTGCATAGTCCATACACCTGAAGACCTGCAACTCAGAGCACAATCCTAACCTGGAGTTAGGCTGGCACAGTTAGGCCAGCAAAGTTTGGCCGGCACAAGGGCCACCGTAAAGTGTGTTTGGACCACTCTCAGAATCAGGGTGGATGGCGCACGTCTGTGTGCTGGCCTTTCTGACTCCGAAGGCGCAATCCCAACATGGAGTTAGGCCGGCACAGTTAGGTCAGCAAAGTCTGGCCGGCACAAGGGCCATTATAAGGTATGTTTGGACCACTCTCGGAGTCGGAGAGTCCACCACGCAGATGCGCACCATCCTCCCTGACTCTGCAAGTGGTCCAAACATACTTTACAGTGGGGGCCAAACTTTGCTGGCCTAACTGTGCCAGCCTAACTCCAGGTTAGGATTGTGCCCTGAGAGTGATCCAAAAATACTTTATGGCATCCTTTGTGCCGGCCAAACTTTGCTGGCCTATTATTCATACATACCAAGGTTTTTCACCATTTTGGCCACTAGTGTCCAGCTCAGCTTGTTGCTCCCCTAAAGCTTGTAGCCCGGTGCAATAGCACCCCCCTGCACTTCTTTAGCTATGCCCCTGCTGTTGTGCTCCATAAAAAGGAGCTGGGCACAGCAGAAAGAGAAGCCTGGAATGGCCAAGGAAGCAGAGCCATACCCAGCTTGCAGCATGCCTGGAGATGGGGTACCATCACTGCACCCCCAGCACTCCCACCCCACCCCTGTGTGTTGCCTGGACACACTTCCCCACGCTCGGAATCCCTCTATTTAGGAGGATCCAAATGCAAGGGAGGGTGGGGGGACTGAAAAACGTGGGGGGGGTGTTCTGTGCTGCTGCACCCCACCACAGCCAGCACCCACTGTACCACCTCCCCCCCTCGTGGCACCCTCCCTACACCTCTGCAAGGAAGAGCCAGCTGTGAGCAGCTCTATGTCACTGACCCTCCCTGTTCTGCCCTCCTGCAAATGCTAGTGAAGATTAGCCCCGTGAGAACCGACAATGGGACTAAGGGCCGGCTCAGAGCAAACAAAGCAGAAGTGCTTCAGTGCCAGGAGAGGGCTTACTGTCCCTGTTCAATTTCTGAAATCAGAAGCCCAGGTTCAAATCCGCCCAAACACACTGCGCTGCGCACCTGCTCCGTGCAAGGAGCCCTGCCAGAAACCGTCAATGTAGCTGCACATTAACATGCCTCCCTGGCACCAACGCAAGACATTTTGCCGTAATTATTCCAGCGATACCATTATTACCGCCGTCTGCTTCCTTACTGTCTCATTGTTTTCCTCACAAAGCAAGAACTCCTATTGGCTCAGGGCTTCAGAGCCGTGATTAAGTCCCTGAGGTTCAGCGCTGTGGAATTTCCAGTGGGTCGAGTCTGGAGGAGGACGGGCACAAAGCCCTCCCCAAGAGGGCACGAGGCCAGGCTTCACGGCAGATCTGTAGGCGGCCGCTTATGGCTGAGTCAGGCCATTGGTGCACCTAGCTCAGTATCATAAGAACATAAGAAGAGCCTTGCTGGATCAGGCCAAAGGCCCATCTAGTCCAGCTTCCTATACCTCACAGTGGCCCACCAGGTGCCCCAGGGAGGCATGAGACAACAAGATGTTGTTGCCACTCCCTTGCACCCGGTACTCTGAAGTAGCCTACTACTAATGTAAGGAGGTTGCACAATCCATCATTGCCTATAGCCCACAATGGACTTTTCTTCCAGAAATCTGTCCAAACCCCTCTTAAAGGCATCAAGACCAGATGCCATCACCACCTCCTGTGGCAAAGAGTTCCACAGATTAACTACCCGCTGGGTGAAAAAGTACTTCCTTTTGTCTGTTTTAATTCTCCCAACACTCAGTTTTAGCGGATGCCCCCTGGTTCTGGTGTTTTGAGAGAGGGAAAAGAAAAGTATCGTCTATTCTGACTGGCGGCAGCTCTCAAGGGTTTTTCCGAGCCATACTGAAGATGCCAGGTATTCCCCCGGGATCTCCTGCTGCAGATCATGCACTCGGCCACTGAGCTATGGCCCCGATCCCATCTTCCAGGGATGGAAACTCGAGCTGTGAGACTTGGACTCAAGGCAATGACAATTAGACCTGCATTCTCCATGCTGTTAGCAATTCTGCAAAGTTTCAGGCAGGGGTTTTTCAGAGTGCGCCTAGGAGGGTAATCTACAGGCAAAGCACTGAACTTTGGTCACTTCGTTCCAGCCCTTCGTGAAGTTCCAGTCAAGTGAAAACCGTGACATTAATGCTTACGCCCTTTTGAAATTACTGCTGCTTTGCTACGGAATCGAGAGAATACATGACATTTTAAAACAATATATTAATATAGAGCAGTGGTTCTCAAGCTTTTTAGCATTGCAACCCACATTTTAGAATGACCATCTGTCCAGGACCCACCGGAAGTGATGTCATGGTTGGAAGTGCCGTCATTGTGATGCCAGAATTTGTGGCTTTCCTGAGAATGCAGCAATACGTTGTGCTGTTTCTCAGCCATTTTTAATAGCAAAGTGATTCGGAAAGAAAAAAAAAAGCCTACTTACAACCTTGACACAAGCCAAGCCACCACACAGCCTTCCCCGTTTCCAGCATCCCATCTTCCCATATTTTCAATATGGCTGCTCTAGGTGCTTTGTGACCCACCTGAAATTGGCTTACAACCGACTGGTGGGTCCCAACCCACAGTTTGGGAACGACTTATATGGAGGGACACATAAACAACTGCGTTATGTACTAGAAACGTCATAGAGCATTGTACTAACACAGGGCCGGTGTCGTCACATTGGGCCTCCCGCTTTGCCCCGCTTCCCTACGTTGGCACACCAAGTGGATCCTTTGCTGCTGCAGCCAGTGGCATTCCTAGAGGGGGGGCAACACACTAGGGCTTTTAGAAGCCCCCACCCTTGAGAGCTGTGTCCTCTGACATTGAGGGCAAACTGCAACTAAACATGACATTCCAACAGGAAGACAAAATCATCCCTGGTGTGTACTGTCATGCAGAAAGCCATGAAACTCGATCGTTCAGCACACCAAGTGGATCCTTTGCTGCTGCAGCCAGTGGGATTCCTAGAGGGAGGGCAATACTAGGGCTTTTAGAAGCCCCCCACCCTTGAGAGCTGTGTCCTTTGACATTGAGGGCAAACTGCAACTAAACATGACATTCCAACAGGAAGACAAAAAGATCGTTCATCCCTGGTGCGCACTGTCATGCAGAAAGCCACGAACCTCGATCGCTCAGGACCCCGCTGGGGCATGCATAGGGGAAGCATGTGTGCCAAGCACTGCGCAGAACTCAACACTGGCACTGCTGGAAGTGTCAGGGAGTCCGGGCCGCCAGCGTGCGGGCTGTGGCCTCTTGCCCCCTGCACAACAAGGGGCGCAGCTCAGCTGCAAACCTGGCAGACTGGCAGCTGTGGCTTGCAAGTGCCTCCCGAGCAGCAGTGCCGGCATGCCAGAGCAGCCAGTCAGCCAACCCTGTGGGCCAATCCCCGGCCAGCCAAGCTCCAGGAAGCCCGAGCCTCAGAGGTGCCTCTTCACTGGGAGCAGCTCAGCTCTGGGGTGAGGCTGTGGCCCAAGTGCCGCCTCCCTGATTGCAATTGCTGCTTGGCTTCCAGGGCTCCCGTCCCTCTTGGCTCTTGAGCCCTGGCTGGCTCCGACTATACTCCTTTGGCATGACTCTAGAACTTTGGCCACAATCCTAACCTGCAGTTAGGCCAGCAAAGTTTGGCTGGCATAAGAGACACCGTAAGGTATGTTTGGGCCACTCTCGGGGTCAGGGAGGATGGCGCACGTCTGTGTGCCGGCCTCTCCGACTCCGAGAGTGGTCCAAACCCACTTTACAGTGGCCCTTGTGCCGTCCAAACTTTGCACCCTTCACCTCTGCCCCTTTGGGATCACAAACCTGTTTCTGATCCACTTGGACCGGCAGCCAGCTGTAACTGTGGCAGCACAAACCCATCAGAAGGGACTCTGCCAGAAGCAAGGATGCTTCCGAGTGGGGAAATGGCACAGACCTGTGCGTTCTTAGGCCCTCTCCAGCCTCATTGGGGGCTGCAGCTTAGTCCATGAGACCATATGAAGAACCAAAGTTGTTCCGCTCCTAACACATTGCCATTGCAGACCCAGCCTGCCCATTCCTCAAGGGTCATGTGCAGTGATGTCATGCAGGGGGTACGCGGGGGTACGCGAGTACCGGTTTCTAGGATTACAGCTGGCCCCGCCCATTCACCTGCCCACTCGTCGACTCCGCCCTCTGCAACGTTTGAATTTCCTGCATGTTTTGAGTTGCCTGCATGTTCTCAGAGCCAGGCAGGCAGGCAGGCAGCGAGCGGAGCCTTTCCTTTCCTTGCCACTGAAAAATGAGTTGCTCTGGGGTTTTAACATGATGCCAGGCCTCCTTAACATGTTCTGGGGGTGCTGTGGAATACTGTTGCAACTGTTGGGTCAGTTTAAAATCATCTGAGGCCTCAAAAAGGGCTTTTTTCATGTCACTTCCTGCCACGACATCACTTCTGGCTTATGACGTCACTTCCGGTGGGCGGGTCCCGACACGTGCCAATCAAAAGTGAGTACCTGTTCTTAAATCATTTAGATGACACCACTGGTCATGTGTGGGCAGCCCTCTGTCAAGCTGAAATCGACACATGAAAGCCAACCCTGCCTCTTTGCCCAAAATGCATTGCACCATGGATGGAGTACAGAGCAGTGCCATTCCTATAGGGGGTGCAAAAGGCCAAGTTTTGCAGGAGCCTGAGCTCCTGTGTAACGCAGCCCCTCCCCCTCCCCCTCACCTTCAGAGCCCTTCACAGCTCGGACAGCCGACTTGGAGGCTTTGCATTCCGAGCCACGAATGGCTCTGACGTCGAGGGGAAGGGCTCAGGCTCCTGCAAAATGTAGCGATTTGCAAACAGCAGTTCAAAGATGGGCTGCAGCGGGCAAGCCTGCATCAAATAGCCTAGTAAACTACAGACTTTGCACTTCTGAAATAGCTCAGGGGGTGGGGGATATACACCTCACCTTCCCCACCAAAAATGCATCTGCCCTGAGAATACATCTCTTGTTATACATCCCTTATCTCCAGATTTGCCTTATCTGGCAAATCCATCGGACGGCTGGGGGAGGGCGGACACAGGACATTACTGAAAAGGGAGCACCATTGGTCAGAATTTACTTTTTCTAACACTTGCCAAGTAACTTCACCTGTGGCATCACATGGTCTCCTCACAATACCCCTGGAAGGTAGGCTCGGCTGCGAAAGAAGGTCTTTGTAGGCGTTCATTGAAACGTGTGAGGGGGCAGGTTCCACCCTCCCATTGGAACATCTGTAAGGAGCCAGTCCCCCCCCCCACAAAGCTGTACATGAAGGGACTCCCTATAGATCTTCCAGGTGCATTTATTGGGCCCTGATTCTCTCTCTCTCTCTCTCTCTCTCTCTCACACACACACACACACACACACACACTCACACACACACACACCTCTACCTTTTCCCTTTCTCACACACACGACTTTGGTCATCATAGAGCTGACCCATCACTGATTTCATTTTTATCTCATTCAGGGTAACAAATGTGCCACCCCCAGTAGTGCTATCCAGCTGGTACGCTGGGCGGGACTTACGTTTGATTGGCAGTCCGCCCGTTGCGTCACGCCACGTTCCGCTGCTTTCCCGCGGAAAGCAGTGGAACGCAGTGTGACGCAACGGGCGGACTGCCAATCAAACGTAAGTCCCGCCCAGCGTACCGGCTGGATAGCACTAATGGCCACCCCCATTTTACCCTCACAACAATCCTGTGAGGTAGGCCAGGCCTACGTGTGAATGCCTGGCCCAAGGTTACGTAGGGCGCAATCCTAACGTGGAGTTAGGCCGGAGTTTGACTCTCCCGTGTGCTGGCCCAGGAGAGTCAAGCACGCACCATACAGCTCATTTGCACCTCTCGGAGCCAGGGAGGCTCCTGCAGAAGTGAGTAGATCGCTTGGCTGACCCTGCAGCCTTACCGTGGGGGAAGGGGGCGAACACCCCCTTTGCCCGCGAACTCTGACTGTCGTGGGATGCAGCAGTAGCCGCCTGGCTACCGCTGTGCTCCCAGGTGGTTCGGCAGCTCTGGATTCGGCTGTTAAGTCTCTTGACCGCTTTGAGCCTTGTCCGATAAGAGAAAGTAGGGCACGCATGTTTTCATAAACAGAATAAAAATAAAAATTGCATCTTATCTGTGCAGGAAGATGCTGCAGAAGGGAAGAAGTCCATGAGGAAGTTGCCAAAAGGGAGAACCCATGGAGAAAATAATGAGGCAGTGGGGCAGGTGTGCATGTGGGGGGGGGGAGATTTGAAACCCTGCCAGCTGAGTTGCGGCAGAGCAACAGGTATATACCTGCCATTTCATTGAGTGCCTCTACTTCTCGCACACATTCAACATTATGCTGAGCGGATGAGCCCAGGTAGTGTCTCTGCTGTGCCTTCCAGAGTTTCACAGAAGAAGGAATTCCAACAGGTGTAACTTGTTTTACCCCTGCATGACAAACAACACCTGCTCAATCCCCTCCTCTGCACACCTGTTTAAAGGAGCAGGAATCTTTTCTACCTGGGCATCCCGGCTCAACACAGTTTCAGCTTCAGCTCTTTTCCCTCCAAAGTCACTCTTTGCAATTGCTAAGTTCCCTCCTGGGATATTTCTACGCTCGTCCACACCTTCTAATGGGGGAAATCAATAGACACGCATCTTTCTCCAGTATTTCTTGTTAATGCCGAAAATATTAGAAACACCCTCTCTGGCTTTCTTATGAGAGATGCCAGGTATCTGAGATCCATTCAAATATACCAGCTTTTGAAATGCACCAAAAGCCTTCAAGGGTCAAAAGATAAATGAGCTGGTTTTTCCCTGTATGCAGGACGGTGCAAGCCTTGTTTTTGGTTCTGAAGAAATAAACATGGGGACAGAAAAATATTTCAAAAATTGTAGAGACCAACACTGGTATTTCACACAGAAGCTCCACGTAGGGTGATGTAAAATCTTGCATCCCAGAAAAGGTTGCCTGCTGAAATTGGCATACCAAACCCATTGGATCTTTAGAACCCACACAAGGAAGTGCTTCCCACACCACATAATTAACTTGTGGGATTCACTGCCACAAGATGTGGTGATAACATCTTGTTTGGATGGCTTATAAAACACAAACAAACTCATGAGAGCACTGGCCTATTAACATTAGCCAGGATAGTAAAATCAGACCTTCTCACCTCTGAAATGCCTGCATGCTGGGGACAAAAAAGGGGGTGGCCATATCCTGGTTGTGGACTTCCTGCTGGCATCTGGCTAGCCACTGTTGGAAACAGAACACTAGGTTAGATGGACCTCAGTCTGATCAAGGGGCGTATGAAGCGAACTTCTCCTGAATCAGACCACAAGTCCATCTAAGTCAGTATTCTCTGCTTCAACCCACAGCAGCTATCCCGCAGTGGGTGGGTGGCTTTTGAAACCCTCCATGGAGATGCTGCCTGGGTTTGGAACTGGGACTGCCTGTGTGCCAAGTATGCGCACTGCCACTGAGCTATGGCTCCTTTCCAAACAAGGCAATTCTCATCTTCTTGTGAATTCCTAAAGGTGAATTCAAAGCCTCCCAGGTGCCCAGAATTTTTTTTTCCTGCTGAAACACCTTGAGGGTGCAATCCTAACCTGGAGTTAGGCTGGCATAGTTAGGCCAGCAAAGTTTGGCGGGCACAAGGGACACCGTAAAGTATGTTTGGACCACTCTCGGCATCCTAGAGGCCAGCACACAGATGTGCCTCATCCTCCCTGACTCAGAGAGAGGTCCAAATGTGCTTTACGGTGGCCCTTGTGCTGGCCAAACTTTGCTGGCCTTACTGTGCCGTCCTAACTCCAGATTAGGATTGCTCTCCCAGTAGCATAACTAGAGGGGGCAGCATGGCAAATATTGCAGGTACTACAACACACCGTGTAACGCCCTCCTGCACCAATCTATACCGCTCCAACACAGTTGCCATCACTGCCCAGAATGGCTCCAATGGTATTGATTGATTGATTGATTGATTGATTGATTGATTGACTGATGGTGTGCAGGAGGGACAGGTTACACAGTGTTGCCATCACCGTGTAGGTTAACAGGTTAACACAGTTGCCATCACTGCCCACAATGGCTCTGACGGCGAGCTCCGAATCAAGATACGAACTGTTCACTGCCCAGTGGCAGCTATCACACATATATCTGTGCACAGGGTCGCGCGCCAACCCAGGTCCAAGCTCCAGAGGAGACCCAGCGTACTCACCCAGCCTTCGAAGCTGTCGGACGCCCCCGTGGTGTGCAGCAGCTCGTGGAAGTGCACCGTGCAGTTGGCCACAAAGTCATCGTAGCCGATGGGGGTGCCGTGGAAGACCGCCAGCTCCAGCTGCCGCCCGTCCGTGACCGGGGCGCAGAACTCCTCGTTGAAGGTCGGCTTGTTGGTCTTCTGCTTGGTGCTGGTCTGGCCCACGCGCACCTGGTCCACGCTCACCGTGATGTAGGGGTCCAGGAGCTGGTGGCCCTTCTTGAAGAGCGAGTGCCTGAGCGACCAGCGGGTGGGCTGGAGCCCCACCGCCTCCCCGATCCGCACTTTCATGTACCCGTTGAACTTCATGGCTCCGGACATGCTGGTTCCCTCTCCCTCCACCCCAGTCGAGAACAGCAGGGACGCTTTGCCCCTCCCCAGCGAGGACCCCTCCTCCTGGCCTGTGGAGTCAGAGCATCACCGTCCTCAGGGGCCCGGGTAGCCTGGGGCCCCCCGCCTCGAGGCCATGCTGCCAGGTGGGCCAATCCGGATTCAGTCCACTTTCGGCTTTCTCGTTGCAGCCGGGAAGGAAGCCAGCTGGGCTGCTGAATCACTTCACGGAGGAGCGGAGGAGAGGCGGCTTAGGAGCTGCTGCTGAGATCAAGGAAGTGCAAAACAAACGAGCGCCAGAGAACAAGAAGGGAGCAAACCAGCCCCTCACGGGACTCTCATCTCGTGCCAGCAGCACCCCCCAGCTTCTGGCTGCCGCACAGAACAGGAGCTACCGAGGAGGCTGAGCTACTCTCAGTTCACACACAGCTTCAATTTCCTCCTCCTCCTCCTCTCACTCTGGTCTCCAATCCAGGAAGAAACTGCAGTCGAGAGGTCTGTCTTCTTCTTCTTTTTTCCGCCTGCGAAGCTCACACCAGCCACCAGCCACAAATTCGCACACACCAGAGGTTTCGGTTTAGCAAAATCCGTTTCTTTTTCTTTCTTTCGTTCTTTCTTTTTCGAAGGCTTCCCTCCCTGCTCAAGGAGAGCTGCCCCGGCTCCTGGGAAAGAAGACAAGTGCTTGCTACCCACGGAAAACACCTGAGGGTTGGGACCGGCCCAAGAGAAGGGAAGGCCAAGGGGAGGAGCCTGACAGCTGCCCTGCAAGGACTTGTCCTGAGTTTGGGAAAGAGGCGCGGTGTGCGTAAGAATCATCCTTGAGTTCATTCATCAGAACGACGGCTGTCATTGTACAACGAAACAGAGAAAACCTATCCCAGGCAGTTTCCATCTTCCCGGCTCTCTTACAGGCAAATTGTTCCCTCCCTGGAAATTGGCAGCTGAAAAAAAATCAACCCTTACACATCATTACCTCCAGTCCAAGCAAATGTACCCAGTGGTGTCATTCAAGTGATTTAGGAACAGGAACTCACTTTTGATTGGCACTTGTCGGGAACCCGGAACCAGCCACGGAGCCCGTTAGGATCCGGAACGCCCGTTCTGGTCCGTTCCCCCTGAATGACATCACTGATGTACCCCTTTTCACAAGATAGAGGAGTGTCTGGAAAGGGTGGCTTATTTGGTCAGTCCTCAGCTCCACCACCCCCATACAGCTGTACCTGGATTGGCCTTTTGAAACTCTCTGAAGGACCCCTTCCTCCCTGATGAACCTGTTCCCATGCTGAGAGAGGTCATAACATAAGAAGAGTCCTACTGGATCAGGCCAAAGGCCCATCTAGTCCAGCTTCCTGCATCTCACAGTGGCCCACCGGATGCCTCAGGGAGCACACGAGACCACAAGATGCCTGCATCATGTGGCCACTCCCCTTTATCTGGCATCCTGAGATAAAATTCTGAGGTAAATAAAACCGAATTTGCTATCCTGTCTGCAGGAAGGGAGATGTAATCCAAGCCTTAAGAATATCAGAAGAGCACCACCTGATCAGGCCAAAGGCCCATCTAGTCCAGCTTCCTGCATCTCCCAGTGACCTACCAAGTGCCTCAGGAAGCACACAAGACAACAAGATGCCTGCATCCTGTTGCTGCTCCCCTGCATCTGGCATTCTGAAGTAGCCTACTGCTAACTTAAGGAGGCTGCACCACCCATCATGGCCTATAACCTACGAGGGACATTTCCTCCAGAAATTTGTTCCATCTCCTTTTCAAGGCACCTAGGCCAGATGCCATCACCACCTCCTGTGGCAAGGAGTTCCACAGGTTAATTACCCACTGGGTAAAAAAGTATTTCCTTTTATCTGTTCTCACCCTCCCAACACTCAGTTTTAGTGGATGTTCCCTGGCTCTGGTGTTGTGAGAGAGGGAAAAGAACCTCCATCCCCTGGATCTCTGGTCCATCCCCCCCTTTAACGGTGAGGCAGGTGAGGAGGCTGGCAGCAGGGCCTTTTCGGTGATGGTACTCCGACTGTGGAACCAATGCCTTCCCTGGGGAGGCCCATCTAGTACCTGTCTATATCCTCTCAGCATCCGGTAAGCACCTTTTTATTGCTTGAACTGGTTTTTATTTCCTCTGCTTCATTTTTACTGCTCTGCTGTTGCAACTAGGGGCACAATCCTGACCAGATTTCCAGCACTGACATAGTGGGACGGCCTTAGGCCAATGTCGTCACATTGGGCCCCACGCTTTGGGGGCCCCGACCAGCAAAATGAGCAAATCGCCTGCTGCTGCAACCAGGATCTCTATGGTCAATGGGTGAGTAGAGCAGCTTTACCTTGGGCCCTCCCACCTGCCCCTGCCCCTGCCCCCGAATGGCCCAAAATGGGCCTCCAGAACACCGTTGACGGTGACGTCATCATGTCACCACCAACTATTTCCAAGTGCCACACTTTGCATGTGGCACCACAAGCATTCTTGGTGAGTGGGGGGCCCCGCAGGGAGGGTGTGGGGCCCTGAGGGCAGCGATGGGATCTGGGAATGAGGAAGTGGAACGCTGGGTGGGACTTACACGTGATTGGCTGCCTGTCCGTTCCGTTCCGTGGCTGCCCTGGCCTTGGGGGGGCACCTGCTCGCGGGGGGATGGGTGGGGGGCATGCTGGGTGCCTGGGCGAGCAGCGGTGGGGCGCGCCATCCAGGGGCAGCCCCCCCCCCGAGGTCAGGGCAGCCGTGGAACAAAACGGACAGGCTGCCAATCACGCGTAAGTCCCGCCCAGCGTTCCACTTCCTCATTCCCAGATCCCATCGCTGCCTGAGGGAATGCCCCATCTTGGGCCCCACCACTTCTAGAGCCGGCCCTGGCCATGCCTGGCACGTGCTGCATTCTGCAGTGAAGTATAATCATAGAGGCCTCCTCGGTGGCGTTCCTAGAGGGTGGGCAAAATGCTACGTCTTACAGGAGCCTGAACCTCTGGCTAAAGTGGCCCCTCCCCCTTGCCTTCACAGCCATTCGCAGCTCAGACAGCAAAGCCTCTAAGCCGGCTCTCCAAGCTGCAAATGGCTGCCAAGGCCACTTTACTCAGAAGCTCAGGCTCCTGCAAGACTTAGCATTTTGCCCCTCCTCCAGGAAGACCACTGGGCCTTCTCTGGGAAAGGGCAAGTTTGTTCCCTCACCTCTGAGCTACACTGTCCTTCCCCCAATGCAGGAAAGATGGTTAGGATTGCTCCCTAGGTTTCTTGCATTGTTGGGAATAGTGTTGTGATTTTATTTGGATTGTTTTTGTTATCATGAGCCACCCTGGGAGTGGTGATGCTGAAGGGCAGGGTATAAACTCGTAATTAAAATACATTTAAAAAATATCTTTTTGATCTTCTCATTAGACTTGGATTGGCTGACATAAGAACATAAGAAGAGCCCTGCTGGATCAGGCCAAAGGCCCTTCTAGTCCAGCTTCCTGTATCTCACAGCGGCCCACCAGGTGCCCCAGGAAGGCATGAGACAACAAGATGCTTGCATCCTGTGGCCACTCCCTTGCACCCAGTACTCTGAAGTAGCCTACTACTAATGTAAAGAGGTTGCACAATCCATCGTTGCCTGTAGCCCATGATGCTTTTCTTCCAGAAATCCGTCCAATCCCCTCTTAAAGGCATCAAGACCAGATGCCATCACCACCTCCTGTGGCAAAGAGTTCCACAGATTAACTACCTGCTGGGTAAAAAAGTACTTCCTTTTATCTGTTTTAACTCTCCCAACACTCAGTTTTAGCGGATGCCCCCTGGTTCTGGTGTTTTGAGAGAGGGAAAAGAACATCCCTCTATCGACTCTATCCATCCCGTGCATAATTTTGTATGTCTCAATCATGTCCCCCCACGGTGCCTTTTTTCTAGGCTGAAGAGCCCCAAACGCTGCAGCCTTTCTTCATAAGGGAGGTGCCCCAGCCCCGTAATCATTTTTGTCGCTCTCTTCTGCACCTTTTCCAGCTCCACTATGTCCTTTTTGAGGTGCAGCGACCAGAACTGTACACAATATTCCAGGTGCGGCCTTACCATCGATTTGTAAAATAGCATGATAATATTGGCTGTTTTATTCTCAATCCCTTTTTTAAGGGGTTCTTGCAGGGGGGGGGCTGCTTTTGCCATATTTTGTTCAGACAGTTGCCAACTGTTGAACTCTAAACAGCAGGTTGTTGTGGAGGAAAACATGGGTTTCTGGGCAGAAATGGGAAAGTGGCAGAACACATGCCTCACTCTCCCAGAATCCCAGGTGCCTCCACTTAGATCAGGGGTCCCCAAACTATGGTCCAGGGGCCACATCTGGCTTGCAACAAGATTTTATCCGACCAGCAACAACTAGGGTTTTTTTTTTTAATCACAGCATTTGCAAATGTTTGACATTTTTACTCCTTATACATAATTTCTCAGTTTAAGCATGGCATTTTTTTTCTTCATATGACACATTTCTCTTTTGTTCTGAATCAGATCATGCTGATTACAAAAAAGATCCAAGTAAAACCTATTCATTCATAGAATCATAGAATCATTTCATGAGTTGGAAGGTACGTACAAGGTCATCCTAGTCCAACCTCCTGCTTGTAGCCGAACTCTTCCTAGAGCATCTCCAGTAGGTGCCTGTCAAGCTTCTGCTTGAAGGTCTCCAGTGAGGAGAATCTACCCCCTCCCTGGGCAATCTGTTCCACTGTCGAACTCCCCTTATCGTCAAGAAATTCTTCCTGATGTCCAGCCGGAATCTCCTCTCTTGCAGTTTGTACCCATTGGACCTAGTTCTATTGTCAAAGGCAGCTGAGAACAAATTTGTCCCTTCTTCCTTACGACAGCCCTCCAGATATTTGACAGCCCTTCATTCATTCATTTATAAAAACTGTTGTTGTTTTAGTCCATGCAAATATGCAAAATATAAAATATGGCCCTCACACTGATTGGAGATCCCTGACTTAGATTATCTTAGGTACAGTGATGCCATGCAGGGGGTACGCGGGGGTACACGAGTACTGGTTTCTAGGATTATGGCTGGCCCCACCCATTCGCCCGCTCACTCGTCGACTCCACCCCCTGCAACGTTTGAATTTCCTGCATGTTTGAGTTGCCTGCACGTTCTCAGAGCCAGGCAGGCAGGCAGGCAGCAAGCAAGCGGAGCCTTGCCCTACCTTGCCACTGAAAAATGAGCTGCTGTGGGAGTTTGGAACTGTTGGGTCACTATAACATGATGCTAGGCCTTCTTAACATGTTCTGGGGGTGCTGTGGAATACTGTTGCAACTGTTGGGTCAGTTTAAAATGGTCTGAGGCCTCAAAAAGGGCTTTTTCATGTCACTTCCTGCCACGACCTCACTTCCGGCTTATGACGTCACTTCCGGTGGGCGGGTCCCGACACGTGCCAATCAAAAGTGAGTACCTGTTCTTAAATCATTTAGATGACACCACTGCTTAGGTAGCAGCACTGTGAAAAACTCTCAGCTTGATACTTTGGAAAACTACTGTCAGTTGGAGTCCACAGTACAGGACAAAATGGACCAGTGATGTACTTAGTACAAAACACCTTCATATACGTGGTTATCTCCTTTGTTGAAAAGCTTCACCTGTCCTGCTGGTTTCTGCCCAGTACATTAAAAACACAAGCAGGTTTGGCAGTTGTTTTTTTTCCAGGGCAACTGGCAAATCTACTTGTAGGTATATTTCCTGGACAAAAGTGGCATTCCAAGACAGTGAGTGACACCTACCCTAGAATTTTCTATTTGCATGTCCAGGTTTGGGTTGCTGTCCTTTTTCCCCCTGGTCCTCCTCCAGAATCTCCCTGTGAAATTAAGCCATTGGGGCATTTCCCCAACACTTTAACTGCATGCTAGGAAAAACAGCTGCCACCACCCCTTATGTTTGTCTGTTATTGGTGTTATATTGAATATTAACAGGAGATTAACAAAGTCCTGTGGTGTGTCATCCATACCTGTGGTGTATCCAGAATCAAGAAAGCACATTCTGGATTTTGACACATCCTGATTAATGAATCAGGATTAGAGAAGTGGGGGAGAGAAAAATAGAGGGGGAGGGGGCTTTTGCACAGTGGCGACATTCCAGCTGAAGATTAACATCCAATCTGAGTAGCATTACAGAGAACAATTCTAGACAAACAGGATAAACCACTCCTTGTCTGTCTGTTAAAGGCACAGGAGCAAAGTCAGTAAAAAAAGTTGGCCACCAAAGTTCTGGCGTAGACGCCAACTGAACTAGGGCAGCCAATTTTCCCTGCCAGAATCTATGCCTATGGCAGCTGCACACCAAGCAGAAATTCAACCGGTGTAGCTTTTCCCAGGAAATGATAAATTCTTCAATCCAATTCTAGAAACATTTGTCAGAGGAAAGATATATAAATAGGTCAACAGTGAAGTTCTGTAAGCTTAGTTCCTGCCCTGCAGAACTGTGGTTTTTGTGGGGGTGGGTGGGTGTTAACTTTTCATTTGCATTTTGATTTCATTTCCAGTTTTCATTTGCAAGACAATCGCTTTTCTGAAGTGATAGATCTGTTCTCAGATGGCTCCCAACCTACTCCTAAAAGGAAGATTGAAAGGATAGGAGCTTTTTGACACACTGGAAGGATTCCTTGGAGTTGTGGTGGGTAACACCATGAACACATTGGCCCAGGGCAGGGCAGCTGAGAAAAAGGGAGGTTAGGTCTATGCTGGGAGTCATTAGGGAAGAGACTGAAAATAAAGACTGAGGGTGCAATCCTAAACTGGAGTTAGGTTGGCACAGTTAGGCCAGCAAAGTTTGACTGGCACAAGGGCCACCGTAAAGCACGTTTGGACCACTCTCAGTCAGGAAGGATGGCGCATGTCTGTGTGCTGGCCTCTCTGACTCCAAGAGTGGTCCAAAGCATTGTAGAGAAGAGGGGAATTTTGGCAAGTGCAGCTTTTGAAACCCTTCCGTGATGAGCTGCACCTGCCCAAATCCTCTCTGCTATACAATGATTAAAGGAATAGGCACTTCCTGGGTCACCTTGGCCTAGTCTCTCTCTCTCTCTCTCTCTCTCTCTCTCTCTCTCTCTCTCTCTCT
>JAJKFI010000077.1:4265219-4309185 GCA_029204185.1 Lerista edwardsae
GGGCCACTGTGAGATACTGGAAGCTGAACTAGATGGGCCTTTGGTCTGATCCAGCGGGGCTCTTCCTATGTTACGATTATGTAGTTTCCCAGAATCCCACAGAAGTTTCAGAGGCTGCCTGGAGCAGACTTTTTCCACAATCGCTTGTGGCAGAGGTCAGACGGGCCAGGCAAGACCAAGCCCCAGAAGCCAACGTTCATTATTAAACATAAACAGTATTTTGTTTGTAGCTGATTGATCTGTTAAAAGGCAGAAGATGTATCAGTACCAACTTCTTAAATTAATGGACCACCTGAATCTTCTTGAGTTCAGTCCCCAACTTACCATCACAACATGCTTGGGCAGCTGTCTTTGAAAACCTCTTCTTCGGAACTCCTGTTTGAACTTATTCAGCATCGTGGACAGTGCAGAAGTTCCTTGTTTTCATTTAGTTTTTCGAAACTGGTGAAGGATGGAAAATCCGGCCCTTTGCCACATTGCTGGCGCTCCAGGGCTGGCAGAGGCATTGTGCTGACTCCAGTGGCTGCACAACGCAACCCAAGAGGTGCCTGTCAGGTCTGAACCATGGGGAGCCATCCAGGGGCGTAGCCAGTGGTGTCATTCAAATGATTTAGGAACAGGAACTCACTTTTGATTGGCACTTGTCGGGAACCCGGAACCAGCCACGGAGCCCGTTAGGATCCAGAACGCCCGTTCTGGTCCGTTCCCCCTGAATGACATCACTGCCTTCGCCCCCCTAGGAATCCGGTGTCGCACCCTTTAACCCTCTGAGTGCCGGCCAACCAAGAAGAAAAGCTCTTTGCAGAGGAATTGGGAGGGGGGAGGAGGGAGAGTGAAGTGGGCGGAGTCAGCCCTAATTTTAACTAGTGGAACTGAGTTCCCCCACGTCCCCCCTGCATGACAGCACTGACTGGGACCCACTTTTCAGAATGACAATCTGCCTGGGACTCACCAGAAGTGATGTCATGGCCAGACGTGTGCGCCTTGTGATGCCAGACTCTGCTGCTTTGCTGAGAATGCAGCAGTAAGTTGGGTTATTTCTCAGCCATTTCACAATAGCAAAGTGAATCAGAAAGAAAAAAAGCCTATTTACAACCTTGAGACAAGCCAAACAACCACACAGTCCTCCCCCTTTCCAGCATCCCATCTTCCCATATTTTCAATATGACTGCTCTAGGCACTTCGTGACCCACCTGAAATTGGCTCGCCCCAAACTGTCCCAACGCACAGTTTGGGAACCACTGCGTATATACACTTACCTTGGAGTATGTCTCATTGACATCAATGGGCCTTACTTCTGCATAGACATGTGTAGGCTTGTGCTCAGAACCAGATTTATGTTCTTTTAAAACATTTTTCTCTCACCTTTCTGGTAAAACTGATCCAGGTCTACGTACAAGAAAACAGCATGAAATAGGCAGTAATAAATCAATCAGCAATTGCGACTCAAGAGGTATAAAAACACAGATAAAAGATGATACAATCATGAAACACAAAAACACAATGGGTGGTAAAGTCTTAGGCATATAAATACAATTTGTTATAGACTTTATAACGTTATGGTAGAATGGAAAACAAGCAAGATATGTGCTTAAAAATGCACCAATGGACAAAATGGATCTAAGCACATTTTAATATGATTGCGTATGTAAGATTGCAGCTTACAAATAAACAACCAAACTCAAACGTTGAAAAAAACAAAAAACAAAAAAACCCGGAAGCAGCCATGGAGCCCGTTAGGATCCGGAACGCCCGTTCTGGTCCGTTCCCCCTGAATGACATTACTGGGCGTAGCTAATGAAAGTGCAGCCCAGTGCAGAGGGCAAAATGTTGTCCCGGAAATGACATCACTATAGGAAGCGACATCACAAGTTGTATTTTCATTTTCAGGTTTTTTAGCCATAACTTTTGATAGACTAAACATACCACATTCCTGTTTGTTTCACTGCATTCTGCATGAAATTACACATCAAACAATAGTATTATTCTTACAAATCGCGATTTTAACAAAATGCAATTATTACATCACGGTTATATTTCCATTTTCTGTATTTTTGGCCATAACTTTTGACAGAGTGAAGATATTAAATTCTGGTTTGTTTGTTTTTTCATTGCATTCTGCATTAAAGTGCCTTTCCAATGACATACAACAAGATGCATGTGTCTAGTTGTCTCGTGTGCTCCCTGAGGCATCTGGTGGGCCACTGTGAGATACAGGAAGCCAGACTAGATGACCAGGATGATGAAAAGCGATGGTTCCTTCAGATATGCAGGTCTTCACAAGACAATCAAGGAATGACCGGCTTGGAGAAGTGAAATGGCCCAAATTGCCAGAGTTAGTGTTAACATGTACACATGCGTGTGCGCATGCGCACACACACACACACACACACACACACACACACAGAGAGAGAGAGAGAGAGAGAGAGAGAGAGAGAGAGAGAGAGCACAATCCTAAGATGCGCTGGATCAGCAAGGACAGTGGGGCTTTGCTGTATCCAGCACAGCTTGGGAGTGCCCAAGAATGTGCCACATTCGCGCCCTTGCTTCAGGGGAGACTCCAGCCTCCCCATGTGCTCCTCAGATCTGCGCATGCTGTATAGCAGGTGCAGAGCCAAATCAGGGTTGTGCAGCCTTGGGGCAGAGGCTCCACCCAGTAGGGATCTGCAAATGAAGAAGTGGAATGCTGGGCGGGACTTAGGCGGGACTACTGTTTGATTGGCAGCCCGTCTGCTCCGTTCCAACGCCCCCCGCTCGCCCCGCGGGCTGCCCTGGCCTCGGAGGGGGCGCCTGCTCGCCTGGGGGGGAAGGGTGATGTCGGAACGGAGCAGATGGGCAGCCAATCAAACGGTAGTCCCACCTAAGTCCCGCCCAGCGTTCCACTTCTTCATTTGCAGATCCCACTACTGGCTCCACCCCCTCCCCGGGCCAGTACACCTCCCGGCCTGCTGATACCTGCCCAGTTCCTCCCTCCCTTCCCCTTCTGCCTGCTGAGTTTGGGCAGCACACGAGCGGGGCAGTGGGGCCTCGGGCCTGCACCATTTGGCCGCCGCTGCTGCTAGCATTAGCCCAACACCCCCAGCGCCAACACAATGGTGCCTGTTGGCCCCCTCGTGTCAGCGCTCGTGCCATTGGGCCAACGCAAGGGACTAGCATCGCCCCAACAACACATGCAGGATTGTGCCCACCGTCTTTTAAAAATCACCTAGCACAGGGTGTGGGCGTGAGTGTGCGTCAGCCTCACCTTAAATCACAGGCACCATTTCCCCCTGAGGTGCCCAGGTGTGTCCAGGCTGTTCCTCTCTGCTATTAGGAGTTGCGCCTTTAATGTACAGTTATTGCATTTTAATGGCCTTCTCCTGCCCACCATTTGTCAGTAAACAGAAAGCGCAGGCCTGCCCCTCCACAGCCCAGACATCTGGTTCTCATACAGCGTAGCCACCCATGGTGTCTTAAGCTATCCCCTACTGCTAACCAGGCTACCAGTTTATGGTGCATTCTCCCCCCCCCCCGCCTTTTAAAAAGATGAAAGTTCCTAAAAGTTTTATGCGTGTATGTCTGTATTTGTGGTTTAGGGTTGGGTTAATGAACTGATCTGGGCTGTGGAGGGAGGGTCGGAGCCCCCGTCAGACATGAATTGCTGTGGGGTAAGGGGAAAAAAAACCCCTCCCCAGCAGTCAGCAACTCCAGTGATTACTCAGTGATTAAGATGTGGTGACACCATCTTAAAGATAATTAGTTGACAATGAGTTGAGAGTCTGTGAACCCCTTTAACACCTGCGGCCTGCTTTATGGGCAGAATGGAACTGCCGTAGAACAACAGATCTTCAAGTTTTTTTAATTGCTTTTCATATCTTGCAAACTTCCTCGGGTTGGGAAAAAAGTTACAGAGGTCCTAGACCAGTAGTTTCCAGACTGTGTTCTGAGGATCCAAGTGGTGAAGGTTCCACAATGAGAACGTCAATGGACAAGCTTCAACCACTACCCATCTTCTTCTGCTGTGTGAATACTGGAGCATACCTGTATTCTCCAGGAGAATACTGGAGCATACCCAGAGACGTCATCCAGGTGCGCCAGGAACCGGAACGCCCGGATGATTGGCAACCCTCCGCCCCTATGGCGGAGGCCAGCCACGCCTCCCTGCGCCTCCCTGCGCCTCGAATTGCTCCATTACAGAGCGATTCGGATGCGCGGGAGGGAGGGCGGGCCCAGGAGCAGCTCGCCCGTCCTCAGGAGAGGCGGAGCGGCCCAGGCCCGTCCACGGAACTGGCGGAACGGCGTACCGGCCGTTCCGCCAGGATGACACCACTGAGCATACCTGTAATTTCAGTAGTATCCTCCCTGGAGTTAGGCAATCCTGACCTGGAGTTAGGCCGGCACAGTTAGGCCAGCAAAGTTTGGCTGGCACAAGGGCCACTGTAAAGTACGTTTGGACCACTCTCGGAGTCAGGGAGGATGGTGCACGTCTGTGTTCTGGCCTCTCTGACTCAGAAAGTGGTCCAAACATACTTTACAGTGGCCCCTGTGCCAGCCAAACTGTGCAAGCCAAACTGTGCCGGCCTACCTCCAGGTTAGGATTGCGCTCTAAATGTATTGTAGGTGCAGGTTGAGTATCCCTTATCCAGACTGCTTGGGACGGGAAGGTTTCTGGATTTCAGATTTGTCTGGATTTCAGAATCATTGCATAAATATTGCCTCCTCTTGAGGCAAGAGAAATGCTCTTTTCACTGTTACCCATCTGGGTGTCTGCTGGCCTTTTGGACATTTGTCAACATTGGCACACACCACAGGGCAGAGAATAGAGCTTACAGCTTGTATGTGGGAATGAGCACAAGACCTTCTAATGTTCACACTACAGAAAGTTTTTTAAAAGTCTTGGACAAAATGGTCTGGATTTTGGATGTCCAGATAAGGAATCATCTACCTGTGATACTACTGAAATTACAGGTATGCTCCAGTATCCGCTGGGGTTTCATTCCAGACCCTAATGTGGATACCTGAAACTGTGGATACTGGGGGCACCTTTTTAAAGATAGGGGAACATTAGTGGTTTTGCTGCAACCAGGTTAAAACAAAGATATTCGTTTAATGTTCCCCTATCTTTTTAACAGGCTTCCCAATATCCATGGTATCCATGGATAATGGAAACGGTGGATACCGAATCAGTGGATACTGGGGAATGCCTGTATATAATTTTCTGAGGGTGCTGTATGGCAGATGGGGAGTTGAGGATGAGAGGGATTGATTTACCTAAGGCCACCAGGGGAGTATATGGATGTAGCTCTGGAGGGATGTAGCTATACTGTGCTAAATATTCCAAGTGGCACAATGCACTGTAGCAGCCCCTCCCACATTGCTGTCACTGCCCAGAATGGCTCCAATGGTGAGTGAGATGAGCCACTTACACGTTACATTGCAGAACCTGCAATACATACCCGCAAATAGCTATGCTGCCGGGTGAGGTTTGAACCAGGGAAGTCCTGGTTTTCTGATCAGTCTTGGGCAGCCTAAGACTGAGCTACCTTACCAACCACAGCAGCAGCGGTAGCCAAGTGGCTACCATTGCATCCATCCTGCACCAGTCTGTCCCCTTCTTCCAGGATAAAGGCAATAAATCTACTTGTCTCTGTGCAGGCTATTTAGCTACACAGAGGCTATTTAGCTACACACAGGCTACTCAGCTACACAGAGGTTGAGATCGGTGGGCTCCATGGGGAACATCGACGCTAGTCCTACTGCCAGCTCAGCAGCCATTGCGCCAATCAATCAAGTGCTATGGATTGCCCTGAGAGGTCCAGGATCACCAACCAGGACACACTCGCCCATTAGTGTCCCCGTGAGAACCAGGGAGAGCCAGGTCACCTTTCTTCCAAAACAAAGCCAGACTGAAATGGGTCCAAAAAATCAGTTTCATCCAGATAGGCTTGGAGCCAAGCAGCCACCATCCCCTTCATCAATGGTTTAGATAAAATGACTCAGTGATGGTTTCTTCAAGAGGGTCTTTCCCAATGTGAGGGGAGGTTGAGTTTGGCTGCTGTTTAGTCACAGCTCTACAGACTGCTGTGACCTTGCAGCTGTCAAACCAACACAGCAACACAACAGTGCTTCCTGCACGTTTCTCCCTCCTACTCTTGTGCAGAAAAAAAGGGTTGAGGGTGGGGGAGTTGGCTTGAATGGCTATCCAATCATAGTGCCCCGGAGCACCATGTTTGGCGACAGCCAAACCGACCCCACCACCGTACATGCATGCCATCTATTTCGGTGCAAGAGCAAGCAGGGAAGATGTGTAGGGTGCTGGTGTTGAGTTGTTTTGGTAGCCGCAAGGACTTAGCACTTGGAAGACCAAGCAACCAATAGACAAGAGCACCAACACCGAAGAGTAAGAAGGCAGGCAAGGTATATGCAGGGCCAAACAATCGCAGCCTTTCATACTCACTTCAGAGCTGGGCAAGGATTACTGCCAGACAGCCCCTGCCCACTTCTGCAGCTCCAAGGTCAGGAGGAAATCTGGGGTACACTCACCTTCCTCACCTGTGGGCCAGCCGTCTGCTTACCAGAAGCATAGCCCAGGGGGAACGGTGTTGTAAGTGCAGCAGGCATTGTAATGTGTCTTGTAAGTGGCCACTCTCCATCACCATCAGAGCCATTCAGGGCAGTGATGGCAATATTTGAGATTTTCCATCACTGCCCAGAATGGCTCTGAAGGTGAGGGGGATGGGGGAGTTTGTGCGGTGCACTGCAGTGCCTGCTGCACTTACCGTGGCGCACCCCCCTCTGGCTATGCGACTACTACTTACCATGGTGTGGGGGAGGCGAGCAAAATGGTGAGACCCTGGTATGATATCTAAATGCAATGGATAGGCCAGTGGTATTCAAACTTTTTGGACCGGGATCCACTTTTTAGAATGACACTCGTGTCAGGACCTGCCGGAAGTGACGTCATTCACCTGGAAGTGATGTTGTGGCAGGAAGTGACATCATCAAGCAGGAAGTGCTGCCATTGTAATGTAATAAAATGATACTCCTGGCATTCTTGCATTCTTGGACTGCAGCTATTGTACAACCATGAAACATCCCTGACAGAAAGCAAAATTAGGATAAAATATGATGTAAAAGCAATGAACTAAAAACAAAATTTAAAATCAAACGCTTACTTGAAAATTCAAGCTGTTCACACTCACAAAAGGAATACAACAAGAATAAGGTCTGCTGTTTCCAAGATGGCTGCTCCCAGCTTTCCGCGACCCACCAAGTGGGTCCTGACCCACAGTTTGAATAACACTGCCATAGGCTATGACAGGCGGATTCTTTTTGAAATGCAGGCATGGATTTCTGTATGTCAACCCTCACCTAGTGTAATGTCTCTATCCGTCTCCCAGCTTACAGGCACAAAATGATTGATAAGCCATGGAAGGCCGAAGAAGAAAGTTGTGGCCGACAAGGGAAACAAAGGACTGCCTAAACTGCACAGCCTTGCACAAGAGGAGCTGAAACATAATCTCGCGGTGCAGATATATTTCCAGGATGCTATAACAAGATTTACTGCAAATAGTTCCACGGCATTAAAAAAAAAAAACCTTTTTTTTTTTAACTTTCCGTGTGTGCCGCTTCAAAGAAGAACGCTGTGGGCTCGTAAAAATGCAGAGAACAAATAAGGGGCCTCTAAGCCCAATTTATACGCCATGCTCACTGTGCAGCGAGACACATATAATCTGTAAAATGTCAGCTTCAAAGTCCTTCAGAGATTGGTGTTAGCCCCGACCTCTGACCCCGCCGACTCTAGCTGGGCCTTCATGCTCCTTGGCCCAGCTGTTTTAAATAAACGTGCTCCATTTTTAAAAGAGATTGTTCTCCAGAGTTCGACACAAATAGCAGTAATAATATTAACTCTCATTGGAGGCAGCAGGAGGGGGTGGAGGGAAAAACCGCCGCCTTGCCCGAGAGGCTCTACAGAAGGCCAATCAAAGGCTTACCTCATGGCGAGAGTGGCGGGTTAATAAATATGTCATTGTACTTGAAAATATTTAAACAAGATTGAGGGAAAAGAGTAAGATATACAACAAAAGGAAAGCATATTACTGGGGCTTCCTGTCAAAATACACAGGGGAAGCACTTCACGTGGACCGTTTTCCTCATAAAGAGGCACAGTAGGCCAAGACAAACAAAGCGAAAGGAATCCGGCTTATCCCACTGTTGGATACTGGAGTCTCTCAGCTTCGATGAAGTCAGGCTAAGAGGCCAAGCCAGGTTCTCCGCTGCAGCGTAATTCACCGAAAGAAGCAGATCACGCTGGAGGCACTACCACTACCCGGCTCCCAGTAGTGCCAACTCCATGGGTGCTGGTATGCTGTCGGCATCCACAATAATTTTTCTGGGGGTGCTCAGCACCCCCAATGTCGGGCGCTGGGCTGGGCACATGCTTTGCAAGCCAGCCCCTCCCGAGGCCGGGTCACAGCGATCACCCGCCCCGGCTTCGGAAGGGGGTGCTGCGAGCAGCTGCTTCCGAGGCCAGGCCGCGGCAATCACCTGCCCCGGCTTTGGAAGCAGCTGGTGCGATCGCCCCGGCTTCGGAAGCGGAGATTGCCCGCCTGGCTTCAGAAGTGGAGGCTGCGAGCAGCCACTGCTTCCACGTCCAGGCAGCGATGACAAGGGTGTGGTCACATCAACATCGGGGGCATGGCTATGGGCACCCCCAATGTTACAATCAAGTCAGCGCCCCTGCCTCAGCGGTGTTATGCTGCCGGAACGCTGGGCGGGACATCTGGGTGATTGACAGCCCGCCCGTTGCGTTCTGGAGCGTTACGCCGTTTGCGTAACCAATTACGCCACTTGCATATGTTACGCAAACGGCGTTACGCTCCGGAATGCGACGGGCGGGCTGCCGATCACCCGGATGTCCCGTCCAACATTCCGGCAGCATAACACCACTGCCCTGCCTGTCCCATGGCTAAGGCACCTCCCTTATGAAGACTGCAGCGTTTGGGGCTCTTCAGGCTAGAAAAAAAGCACCTGAGGGGAGACATGATTGAGGGCGTAATCCTGGGGTGGATGTTGTGCCAACGGTACATCATAGCGTCAGTGCAACATCACTAACACCGACATGGGGAGCCGACCAGCACCCCCGCATTGGCACTAGAGCCAACGTTGGCCCAAGAGCACTGGCGCCAAGCCACCCTCGTGCCAGCCGAGCTTGGGGGTAGCTGGGCAGGGGGGTCGTTGGGCCAGTGGGCGTGCCGGCCTGGGGAGGGGGTTGGAGTTGGGATGCAGCCATTAGGCTGCATTCATGGCTTCTTTGGTAGGCTGTCCAGCCCCAATCCAGGCTGCACAGTTTCCTCAAATCTGCACCTGCTATTTAGCAGACACAGATCTGAGGAACCTTTGGGGAACCCTAATCCTTGCCCCAGAGAACCTAACCCTTGCCCCAGGGAGGCTCCCCAGCACACCTAAGGTGCCCTGGATTTGGCATAGACCCTCCGGTCTCATCATTCCAGTGCAATTTAGGATTACACTCTGACGTAGCCTACTACTAACATAAGGAGGTTGCACAACCCATCATGGCCTATAGCCCATAATGGACTTTTTGTCCAGAAATCTGTCCAATCCCTTTTTAAAGGTGCCCGGGCCAGATGCCATCACCACCTCCTGTGGCAAAGAGTTCCACAGATTAATTACCCATTGGAACTCTTTGCCAAAGGAGTTGTCAATCAATCAATCAATCAATCACTAGTATTTATATACCGCTTTTCAGCACAAAGTTCACAAAGCGGTTTACAAGTAAATAATAACATTAAATTTAAATGGTTCCCTGTCCCTAAAGGGCTCACAATCTAAAAAGAATGGAGAACACCACCAGCAACAGCCATGAGAAAGACACTGCTGGGGTGAAGAGGGACAATTGCTCTCCCCCTGCTAAATTTAAGAGGACACCACTTGAAAAAGTGCCTCTTGCCCAGTTAGCAGGGGTCAAGAAAGCCTTGTCAAACCAAGATGTTGCTCCCATCTCATACTTCTCCCTTTTGGAAACTGACTCAAAACTGCCTGCCTGCCTCTGACCTTGAACCTTCCCTTATGACTATTGGAACTTGACCTCATGCCCATCTGGAAAAATGTTACCATCTCCTGACTCCTTTAAGCCTCAGTTGCTACCTCTGAACTTGGCCTTTGCCCACCTAGACCACACAACTCACTAGGTGTCTCATGGTGCATTTTGAGATTCATGAGTTTGTCATGACATTCCCCATAGCCACACACACAATGACCAGGACTGTATTATGACTTTTGTGGGCGCCTCTCAACATAGGGTCATTCTGTGTCAAATCATCACTCTTAAGAACATTTTGCTATCTCAAGTTCTTAGATTTTGACGAAACTTGTCATACTTAAAGATCATATATAGTTATTGAACAAATGCATATTTTATCATTTTTAAACACAGAGGAAAAATCTATATTTTCATAAAAAAATTCATAATATCTAAAGAGGTCAATCGGAAACAGTGTGACGTTTTGACATGGAATGACCCCATAATAATATAGACATTAAAATTAATTTTGATATAACATAAAAAAACTTCAATATTTTACTTGTTTCTATTTTTGGCAAAATCTAGTTGATTTTAGTGGGCCCTAAAAGTTTCCTTTTTTTCTGATGTGAGAAAAAAGTAAAACATTTTCTTTGATCCTAAATGTTCGTTTTTTTCTTCTGATTTTAAAAGAAATTAAAACATTTATGCAGGCCCCTAAAAGTACCGTGAGCCCTAGGCACTGTGCCTAACAGATACATCAGACCAGTGAACAACAGGAAAATCAACTTCAGTTCTTTATTAGTAGTATTCCTACTTTGAAACTTATTATACTACAGTTTAAAAAAGCAGCTAATTTCATCCCAGACTGTAGGAATCCACAAAAAAGGCAAGAAGGTCAAAGAAGTCTGCTAAAAGTGGAAATACCTTAAAGTAGTGGTTATCAAACTTTTTAGACCAGGACCCACTTTTTAGAATGGCACTCGTGTTAGGACTCGCTGGAAGTGATGTCATTAACCTGGAAGTGATGTTGTGGCAGGAAGTGACATCATCAAGCAGGAAGTGCTGTCATTGTAACACAATAAAATGACAACTCCTGAAATGCAAATTAGCATTCTTGGGCTGCAGGAATTCCACAACCATGAAACATCCCTGGCAGAAAGCAAGATGAGGACAAAATATGATGTGAAAGCACTGAACAAAAAACAAAATTTTTAATAATGCTCCCTTGAAAATTCAAACTGTTAAAATTCACAAAGGAATGTAACAAGAGTAAGGCCTGCAGTTTCCAAGATGGCTGCTCCCAGCTTTCTGCAACCCATCTGACATCAGGTCCCGACCCACCAAGTGGGTCCCGACCCACAGTTTGAATAACACTGTCTTGAGCTATAGTCATATCTACACACACACACACACACACACACACACACACACACGTGAAACCACAAGCCCATGAACTACATGAGAAACAGCCTTTTATCCTGTGTATAGCTTTTAAACATAAAGTTGAACTGTATACAACCACAGAAGCTACTCATAACAGCAGCAAAAACATTGCTGTGAATAATCACCGGGTTTATTCTGTACATATACAGTTGAATTTTGCCAAGAAATATCACAGAGTACCGTTTCCCACTGTTGCCCTGCAGAGGTCGGCATTGCCCACTGTACGTGCAGTCGATTCCCTGAGCCACAAGCCAAGCACTGTCCTGCCCTGTAACAGAGAAGCTGCTATTGGCTAATAGGGCCAATAGGGCCCACCCCCACTTCCCTATCCAGGCTTTGCAATCTAAAGTGTAAACAGAACGCTTCTAAGTAAGACCCACTTCTCATTGCAGTGCTGCGGCCTCATCCGCAACCTGTGTGACGATGTAGCCCTCACTGTTTACGATGCCATTGCTAAGCTGAAAACCTGGAATAATGTCCTGGTCCGTTGCTGCTGGGATGCTATGCTGTCACCCTATCTGTATTTATGTGGGTGGGAGATGTGTTTGACCCTTCCCCACCTGCTCACTGCAAATGCTTCCTGTCATCCATTTCAAATACAGGTGAATATCCACTGATTTGGTATCCACGGTTTCAGTTATCCACGGATACCATGGATACTCGGACACTTTTTAAAAAGATAAGGTAAAGGTTTCCCCACGACCCAATGGTCTAGTTGTGACATACAGTAGGGGGCGGTGCTCATCTCCATTTCTAAGAGCCGGCGTTTGTCTAGGGACAGGTTTCCGTGGTCACGTGGCCAGCATGACTATACGCCGTGGCGCATGGAACGCCGTGACCTTCCCACCGAAGTGGTACCTGTTTATCTACTCGCATTCTTATGTGCTTTTGAACTGCTAGGTTGGCAGGAGCTGCGACAAGCAACGGGAGCTCACTCCGTCGTATGGTCTTGAACTGCCAACCTTCCAGTCAGCAGCTCAGCGGTTTAACCCGCAGTGCCAACACATCCCTTAAAAAAAAAGATAGGGGAATATTAAACAAATCTTTATTTTCACATTGTTGCAGCAAAATAACTGATGTTCCCCTATCTTTAAAAAGGTGTCCCCAGTATCCACAGTTTCAGGTATCTAAGGTGGGGTCCAGAACAGAACCCCAGGGGATACCAAGATATGCCCGTACCAGTTCTGCAACCAGGCTGGCTGAAAGGAAGCAGGTTTTGCAAGGAAAGGTTGGCAGCTACAAGGGGGGGGAGTGAGCACCCCTCCCACTCACCTGCTGAGCCTTCCATGCAAGTACAGGAGACACCATATTCGTACCAGCTCAGCAAACATAGGTTTGGGATCACACACTTGCCAATTTCACATCAAGCCAGGGCCAGCCCCAGGAGAGGTGGGGCCCAACGTGGGGCATTCCCATGGTCCCCCACCAGCGATGGGATCTACAAATGAACAAGGGGAACGCTGGGCGGGACTTACGCGGGGCTTCCGCGTGATTGGCTGCCCGTCCGTAGCGTTCCGCAGCTGTCCTGGCCTCGGGGGGGCTGCCCCCAGTTAGCGCGCCCCCCCGCTGCTCGCCCAGGCACCCGGCGCGACCCTCACCTGTCCCCCGCGGCAAGCAGGAGCCCCCCAAGGCCAGGGCAGCCGCGGAACGCTACGGACGGGCTGCCACTCAAGCAGAAGTCCCACCACCTATGTCCCGCCCAGCGTTCCCCTTGTTCATTTGTAGAGCCCATCGCTGCCCCCCCTCCCATGGTGCCCCCCCCACGCCATACAGTCATGGCTAGAAGTGCACTTGCGGCACTGTGTGTAAAGTTGGCATCTGTGTGTAAAGTGGGCAGAAGATTTAGTCGAGAGGGTTAATGCCTCCATTGGCCTGAAGATAAGAGCTGAAGATCTGAAGGTCGCCAGTTCAGGACAGCTGGAAGTCTCTGTGAGCGGCAGACCTCGTTAATTGCAGCTGATTAACAGCTGAGCTTCGGCTGCCTTGTGTGAGGGGGAGTTGTGCCGAAGTTCAGCTGCTTCTCTGGTGGGAGCAGGGAAGCCACTTATCAGCCAGCAAGAAGACAAATGGGTGGCCAGAAAGAAGGACTAAATCCAGAAAGATCCATCTGTATGTGTGTAGTTCTTGAAAGATAGAACATTTTCTGTAAAAATTGTAAAAACCTTCGGGTTTCTGAATAGTCTGCCCATGTAAACCGCCT
The DNA here is from genome assembly GCA_029204185.1 of Lerista edwardsae. NCBI lineage: Eukaryota > Metazoa > Chordata > Lepidosauria > Squamata > Scincidae > Lerista > Lerista edwardsae. Next base: position 4,278,887 of record JAJKFI010000077.1, read on the forward strand.
TGAGTTATAGTCATTAGAGAAATCTGGTGACCTAAGAAAGGCGGTATATAAATCCAAGTATTATTATTATTATTATCTAGAAACAGCAGGCGGTGACGTGATTATGTCACTGCCAACTACTTCCAAGATGCCCACTTTGGGCAGTTTGGAGGCAGGCCAGGTGGGACAGCCCAGTGAGGAGCCACTCCACTTGTCCCACTGACTCACAGCGCATGGGGATCCTGGCTGCAAGCGAGCCACTCACCGAGCCAGTGCAGGGGTGTGTGTGTGTGTTTGAGTGCAAAGCACTGGCCTCACTGTGACAACATAGGCCACATTGGCTTAAGGCTAGCCCTACTCCAGATGACTTGAATTTTCTCTCCTGGGAAGGAATGTTTGTTTTTCCTCTTTGGAGAAGCACTCTCCCTGGGGCAGAACTATCATCGGAGTGAGTTTGTGACTCGCTGGCAAGCTCAGGACGTTGTCTTAAGTATAGCACAGGGCAGTGGTGGGATTCAAATAAATTAACAACCGGCTCTATGACATCATAGCTGGAGCAAAAAAAACCCCAAAGCCAGCCGAGGTAAGCGAGTGGGTGGGGCCCAGACATATAACAACCGGTTCTATAGAACCTGGGCGAACCCCCTGAATCCCACCACTGGCACAGGGGTCTCCAATCTTTAAATTAGCAGGACCACATCATATGTTTTACACAATTTTGCAGCCCCTCCCCGAATCAATCAATCAACCAATCACTAGTATTTATATACCGCTTTTCAACACAAAGTTCACAAAGCGGTTTACAGGCAAATAATAACATTAAAGTTAAATGGCTCCCTGTCCCAAAAGGGCTCACAATCTAAAAGAATGGAGAACACCACCAGCAACAGCCACAAGAAAGACACTGTGCTGGGGTGAAGAGGGACAATTGCTCTCCCCCTGCTAAATATAAGAGGACACCACTTGAAAAAGTGCCTCTTGCCCAGTTAGCAGGGGTTACTGGTTTTACAAATCAGTTTTACAAATGAATGAATGAAGCTTAAATGAATGAATACGTTTTTCTTGAATCGTTTTTGTGACCAGCATGAAATGCTTCAGAACAAAAGAGAAACGTGACAATTATAAAGAGACAATGTCATGCTGAAACCGAGGAATGATCTATAATGGGTAAAAATGTCGAACATTAGCAAATGTTCCGACAGAAAAAAGTTGCTGCAGGGTGGATTTGGCCTCTGGGCTGTAGTTTGGAGACCCTTTGGGTACAGAGTCGCCATAGTTGGACAGAATCTGGATAGGACTTCACTGCACATTGAAGTAGAGCGCAATCCTAACCGGGAGTTAGGCCGGCACAGTGAGGTCAGCAAAGTTTGGCTGGTACAAGGGCCACTGTAATGTATGTTTGGACCACTCTCGGAGTCAGAGATTAAGAGGCCAGCACACAGACATGCGCCATCCTCCCTGACTTCGAGAGTAGTCCAAATGCACTTTATAGTGCCTTTACAGGGCCCTTGTGCCGGCCAACCTTTGCTCACCTAACTGTGCCGGCCTAACTCCAGGTTAGGATTTGCACCAGTGATGTCATGCAGGGGGTACGCGGGGGTACACGAGTACCGGTTCCTAGGATTACGGCTGGCCCCGCCCATTCGCCCGCCCACTCGTCGACTCCACCCCCTGCAACGTTTGAATTTCCTGCACGTTTGAGTTGCCTGCACGTTCTCAGAGCCAGGCAGGCAGGCAGCGAGCGGAGCCTTGCCTTGCCACTGAAAAATGAGCTGCTCTGGGGTTTTGGAACTGTTGGGTCATTTTAACATGATGGGCCTCCTTAACATGTTCTGGAGGTGCTGTGGAATACTGTTGCAACTGTTGGGTCAGTTTAAAATGGTCTGAGGCCTCAAAAAGGGCTTTTTTCATGTCACTTCCTGCCACGACCTCACTTCCGGCTTATGACGTCACTTCCGGTGGGCAGGTCCCAACACGTGCCAATCAAAAGTGAGTACCTGTTCTTAAATCATTTAGATGACACCACTGATTTGCACCCTTTTATACCTATGCCCGATTCTGACTGGGCCATTGGTCCATCAAGTTCAGTACTGAGCACTTTCACTAGCAATGGCACTTCTGGTTTCCAGGCAGAAGGCACCATAATGTGGGCGTCTTTCAGCTTCCAAACCCTTTTTAAAGAGTGCATTACAGGAATCCACTCTGGGTATGCATCACAGTGGCCAAAAATAGGATAGGAGGCTGTAACAATATTTGCAGTCTTTTTCCCCGCTACCTCCAAACTCTCTGGGTTAAATCCCTTGGATTCCCCACTGGAATTGCTTGTGATGTAGATCTGAGAAGGCATTTTTTTCCCTCCCCTGCTCTTAGTGATTATGTCTCATTACTCTTGTCTGGCCAACCCATCGTCTCGCCTTGATTTTTCACCTTTTTTCATGCTATAACACTTGTAAATGCTCACCGCAAGCTGAAATATTTCTGCGGTGACTAATAAAACCCCTGAACCAGATGCAGACACTTGCTTTGCAGGATGAATCAATCTGTTGTGTGTTTGAGGGGAGACCAAATGCTGCGGGCAGCTCACAGGCCAGAGAGGTGGGAGGGCGAAACAGCTGATTGGAAACTCCTACATCCTGACTTTCTCCCCAGATGCTGAAACTGATGAGAAAATTTGTGGAATATAAAAAACACGCCAGACACCATGCATTTGATTTAACGCGCATAATTTTTAACTTAATGAATCTGAAAATGGCTTCTATCGCCTTTCGCTATCAAATTATTTTAAATACTTTCAATAGAAAGATTAGATGGTTTCTCTGGCAAAAAGAAAAAAAAACCCTGACACTCGGTAGTAATAATTTTCAAAGCCTTGTGGCCAGTGGTGTCATCGAAATGATTTAAGAACAGGTACTCACTTTTGATTGGCACGTGTCGGGACCCGCCCACCGGAAGTGACGTCATAAGCCGAAAGTGAGGTCGTGGCAGGAAGTGACATGAAAAAAGCCCTTTTTGAGGCCTCAGACCATTTTAAACTGACCCAACAGTTGCAACAGTATTCCACAGCACCCCAGAACATGTTAAGGAGGCCTGGCATCATGTTAAAGTGACCCAACAGTTCCAAAACCCCAGAGCAGCTCATTTGTCAGTGGCAAGGCAAGGCAAGGCTCCGCTCACTGCCTGCCTGCCTGCCTGGCTCTGAGAACGTGCAGGCAACTCAAACGTGCAGGAAATTCAAACGTTGCAGGGGGCGGAGTCAACGAGTGGGCGGGCGAATGGGCGGGGCCAGCCGTAATCGTAGGAACCGCGTACCCCCGCATACCCCCTGCATGACATCACTGCTTGTGGCAGAATGTGTCTGCCTTGGAGGTGCAGGACTCAGCATCTGCACACTCATGTGCAAATTTAGCCAAACACTGCACATGGATGGAAACTGGTCCTATGGAACTCTTAAAACCAGACCATAACTGAGCAGATATGTTCTTCCTGCACATAAACAGTGGATGACCAGCTAAGATAGTGACACTCTGAGGAGCGGTTCCCAAGCTGTGGGTCAAGACTCCCTGGGAGGGTCACGAGCTGATTTTCAGGGGGGGTCGTGAGGACTCCATCTACTATCGTAGATGCATTTGACCAACATTTAAAAAGTTGCATCTTTGCAACATTTTCAGACAACCTCCAAATAAATATGCTTTTGAAAACATTTCAAGGCGTCACATAGCTGAAAACAGTTGTTGCATTTGGTAACCTATGGTAGTCTACATACACATTTTTTACAGGCACAACAGTGTCATTGCCTGCTTAATGAAATCACTTCTGGTCTTGGGGAGGAGTGTCCCCGAAAGGTTGTTATAGCTAAAAAGTGGATGCCAGTACTAAAACAGTTGAGAACTATTAGAAAAACAGCCCTAGGATGTTTGTGTACAGCAGCTTTGTTTTGCATCATCGTTGACAGAATTCCCTATTTCTATCACTGCCAACTTCTAAAAACAGACCTGCCCCGGTATCCACTGATTCGGTATCCACGGATACTGGGAAGCTTATTAAAAAGATAGGGGAGCATTAAATAAATCTGATGCAGCAAAACCACTGGGAACACCCTTCCCCTATCTTTAAAAGGTGTCCCCAGTATCTACGGTTTCAGGTATCCATAGTGGGGTCCGGAACAGTACCCCAGCGGATATTAGGGCATGCCTGCAGGTGTTTAAGCACTGAGTTTTCTGCAAAAGCAAAGTGGGCATATGCCTTGGGCATATGCTTTGGCATGGGAAAGGCAAGGAAAAAAATATAAATTTCTTTCAGCCTAAGCTTCTTCAAAGCGTTGTTGCAAAGATAAAGAGGGGCAACCCCATATAGTCTTTGAAGGAAAGTCTTGTTTCTAGTCCTTTTCATTGAAGGAAAAATGAGATGTTGCCCATTCATGATTTTTCTTCCTCCTGGAAGCTGTACAAATCCGTGGCAAGATCAAAATGAAGTGCTTTTTGCACATAGTTCAGGGTGCAATCTGGAGTTAGGGCAGCAGGGTTAGGCCAGCAAAGTTTGGCCGGCACAAGGGATACCGTAAAGTGTGTTTGGACCACTCTCAGAGTCAGGGAGGCCAGCACTCAGACGTGCGCTATCCTCCCTGACTCCGAGAGTGGTCCAAATGCAGTCCTTGAGCCGGCCAAACTTTGCTGGCCTAATTGTACCGGCCTAACCAGTGGTGGTATCTAAAGCGGGAGGAACCGGAACGCTGGGCGGGACGTACGGTTGATTGGCAGCCCGTCCATTCCGTTCCGCCGCATGCCTGCCCGCCGCGTGGGCTGCCCCCGGCTGGCGCGCCCCATCGCTGCTCGCTCAGGCACCCGGCACGTCCCCCACCCGTCCCCCAGCGAGCAGGTGGCCCCTCCGAGGCCAGGGCAGCCCAAGCGGTGGGCAGGCAGGCGGCGGAACCGAACGGACGGGCAGCCAATCACACGTAAGTCCCGCCCAGCGTACCGATTCCTCCCACTTTAGATACCACAACTGGGCCTAACTCTGAAGCAATGAGCATGAAATCGGGCGAACTCCGGAAGCTAGTGGAGGACAGGGAGGCCTGGCGTGCTGAGGTCCATGGGGTCGCGAAGAGTCGGACATGACCTAGCGACTGAACAACAACAACTCCAGGTTAGGGTTGAGCTCTCATGTTTTCCTGCGTGCAAGCACAGGGTGTTCAGTAGCTTAGCTGCAAAGGATGTTGTGGTAAGTGTTGTAGGCACCTGCAATGCGCTGCGTAAGCCACCCCTCCCACTTGCCATGGGAGCCATTCTGGGCAGCAACAGCAACTTACATGGTGCATTGTGGCGGCTGCACTACTTATTCCGCTGCCCCCTGTAGCAAGACGACCAAGCGTGGCTTCAGTGAACGAGCCGTTAGCGAGCTGCCTTGACTGCATACCAGGTTTCCCAGGATTCCTTTTTTATGCCTGAACAGTCAGGGTAGCTGGTGTGGTCTCCAGCCTCTTAAACATTCCTTGCTTTTTATTACCGTAACCTGTAAGCTTGAAAAAGGCACCCCCTAAGACCAGCGGCAAGTTTTTTTGTATTTAACACCGAACTGGACTCCAGGGAGCATGAACTACGTCTTGACAAAGGTGGGACTGAAGGCAACAGCTTGAAAGCGTTTTACAAGGGAGCCTGTTAAACCATAAAACTATCTGGAACCTTCAGGGATGTGACAATGCACATCTCAGAGACAGTGAGCTCTTCAAGCGTATCTCAGTGTCTCCTGTGTGAAATGAAGACCCAGCTTTCGCCGTTACGCAACGGAATGCAGCGAGCGCGCTGCCGATCACCCAGAAGACCCGCCCAGCGTACCGGTAAGCTGACACTATTGGTGGAAGGTGAGGTAGTGACGCCCTACCAGAGCTCTTCGAAAAGTGCCACTGCTGCTGCTGAACCTGGAGGGCACAATCCAAGGACTCCCTTGGGCCAACCAACGCAAACTGCTTGTGTGGGCCCAGCGACATCAGCACAAGGGGCACTGGGCCAACGCAGACAGTCACAATGAGGAGACGCAGAATTCACCCAGCGCAGGGGCTTTTCTGGGTAGGGGGAAGGCAGGTGGGAGGCGGAATGGGGCGGTGGAAGTGCGTTCCCATGGGCGGGGCCAGAGGCAGATCTAAGGGAGGGCAAAGCTCTAAGTGTTGCAAGAAGCCTTACCCTGTCATGTAAATCCCTCCTCTCCCTTGCTGCTGTAGCCAGTAAGCAACGCCAAGATGTTGCTGTTCCCTGTGAGGATTGGCTAGAATAGTGCAGGAGAGGAGTGATTTCCACCGCAAGGTAAGGCTTCTTGCAAAACTTAGAGATTTGCCCTCCCTTAGATCTGCCTCTGGGCGGGGCATCCCGGGGAGGGGGAGGAGCCCAGGTCCAATCCAGGGTCAAGCAGCCCCAATCCGGGCCGCAGCAGAGGGCTCCTACTTGCAGCTGCAAGATCTGAGCAGCCCAACTGACCATGCTGGGACTTACCCAGACAAAACAAAAACATTCCCCAGCCCCATAGTGAGCTCCAGCATAGTCCTTACCTGTGCTTAGATGCAGCGCAGGCTGGCCGGCTGGCCTTCTCTAGCACAGGTTAGGATTGCACTGTGAGTGTGTGTAAACACAACCTCCACACTCCTGGGTTGTGTTTGCACACTTGCAGGTTCAGAGGCAGCAGAGGCGTTTTTCAAAGCACCCTGGCGGGGCATTGTTGCATCATCTTCCGCCCCCCACACTGCATGGTGCTGATTCAGACCTATGTTGCCTCTACACTATGGGGATGCCCTTTAGCTCTCATAACCAACATCCACTGATTAGATAGACATATCCCATATGGCAACCATGGGTCTGTCTCAAAGAATATCTGCCCCGACGCATGAGGCGGGACACACGCTGGACCTGGTGTTTACTGCGGGGCAGGTTGATGGTGATCTGGAGGTGGAGGAGATTAAGATCACTCCTTTGTCATGGACAGATCACTGTCTGGTGGGATTTAGGCTCGTTGCGGCTTCTCACCTCTGCAATGGCGGGGGATCACATTTTATGATCCGCCCTCGGAGGCTGATGGATCCAGACGGATTCCTGAGGGCTCTGGGGGATTTTCCTGTTGCCAGAGTTGGAGACCCACCCGGTGCCCTGGTCGACCTCTGGAATACGGAGATGGCCAGGGCCCTGGATGAGATCGCTCCTGAGCGTCCTCTGCCCAGTCGCAGAATCAGAGCGGCTCCTTGGTTTTCTGAGGAGCTGCGAACGATGAAGCGGCAGAGCAGACGACTAGAGCGTCGGTGGCGAAAGACTCGTGCCGAATCTGACCGGACACGGGCTAGGGCCCAATTAAAAGCTTATTCCAGAGCAGTGGTGGCGGCTAAGAGGGCACACCTCTCTGCCACCATTGCATCTGCAGAGAACCGTCCGGCTGAGCTCTTCCGTGTGGTCCGCAGTTTTTTACATCTTGCCCCTCTTACTGGTAAGGAGGAGCACACGGAGGCTCGCTGTGATGAGTTTGCAAAACACTTTGCAGAAAAGGTCGATCAGATCCGGCATGACTTGGACGCTGCTGTGGGCATATCTAGTGATGTCCCTGGGGAACCTGTCTATCCTATGATTTGGGATTCTTTTCAGCTTGTAGAGCCTGAGGATGTGGACAGGATTCTCTGGAGTGTGAGACCTGCTGCTTGCCCGCTCGACCCTTGCCCGGCATGGCTAATTAGAGCTGCCCGGGGAGGGCTGGCCGAGTGGACAGGGAGGGTGGTGAATTCATCTCTGAGGGAGGGGGTGCTCCCGCCTGCTTTGAAGCAGGCGATGGTTCGCCCCCTCCTGAAGAAGCCCTCCCTGGATCCCACAAATTTAAACAACTTTCGGCCAGTCTCCAATATCCCATTTCTGGGCAAGGTGATTGAGCGGGTGGTGGCGTCCCAGCTTCAGAGGGTTCTGGAGGAAACGGATTATCTGGACCCATTCCAATCTGGCTTCAGGCCGGGGTTCGGGACGGAGACTGCCTTGGTCGCCTTGGTGGATGACCTGTGCCGGGGGATGGACGGGGGAAGTGCGACCCTGTTAGTCCTGCTGGACCTCTCAGCGGCTTTCGACACCATTGACCATGGTGTCCTTCTGGGTCGGCTGGCCGGGTTGGGGCTTGGAGGCACTGTTTTGAAGTGGTTCCACTCCTTCCTGGCTGACAGATCCCAGAAGGTGGTGCTGGGGGAGGCTTGTTCGGCACCCCGACCTCTCAGGTTTGGGGTGCCGCAAGGTTCCATCTTATCCCCCATGCTGTTTAACATCTACATGAAACCGCTGGGAGAGGTCATCCGGGGGTTTGGAGTGGGGTGCCATCAATATGCTGACGACACCCAACTTTATCTCTCCTTTCCTCCTGATTCTGAGGAGGCGGTTGAGGTCCTGGATCGCTGTCTGGAGGCGGTTGGGGGATGGATGCGGGCGAACAAGCTGAAATTAAATCCGGATAAGACAGAGGTGCTTTTGGTTCGGAAATCCACGGCTCGGGTATTGGACTATCGTCCTGCTCTGAATGGGGTCGCACTTCCTCTGAAGGAGCAGGTTCGCAGCTTGGGGGTTCTCCTGGATTCACAGCTACACCTGGAGTCCCAGGTGGCGGCTGTGGCCAGGGGAGCCTTTGCTCAGCTTCGGCTGATTCGCCAGCTGCAGCCGTACCTGAGCTGTGCGGACCTGGCCACTGTGACCCATGCCCTAGTGACATCTAGATTAGATTATTGCAATGCGCTCTACGTGGGGCTGCCTTTGAAGACGGTCCGGAAATTACAACTAGTACAGAACGCGGCGGCTCGGGTGGTTGCTGGAGCACGTCGGTTTGACTCTGTCGAGCCGCTGCTTCGGCGACTACACTGGCTGCCGGTTCTGTTCCGGGCCCAATTCAAAGTGCTAGTTTTGACTTTTAAAGCCCTTTACAGCTCGGGTCCGGGGTATTTGAGGGACCGCCTTCTTCCTTATAATCCAACCCGTACTCTTAGATCATCTGGGGGGGCTCTCCTGACTGTGCCGCCACCAGGAGAAGTGAGAGGGGTGGCGGCCAGGAAGAGGGCCTTTTCGGTGGTGGCCCCCCAACTCTGGAACACCCTCCCCTTAGAATTGAGAACTGCTCCCTCTTTGTTTATATTTCGGCGGGGGCTGAAGACCTTTTTATTCCAAAAAGCTTTTAACTGTTGATAGGCTGGCTGGTTATTATAATCTACGGGGTTTGTTGTTTTTATATTGTTTTTAAATTTGTTTTTAATTGTGTTCTTAATTTTTGATTGTATTAAATTCAGATTGTATTATTTATGTATAATTTATGTATTATTTATGTATAAATTTTAGATTGTATTAAATAAAACAGAATTAAATTCTGTTTTAATTGTTTTTAATTGTGAATTGTTATATTGTTTTTATATATATATTGTAATGCCGCCTTGGGTGCCTTCGGGCACAATAAGGCGGGGTAAAAATCTAATAATAAAATAAATAAATAAATAAATAAATAAATAAATAATATCCGTGGATCCATGAGGACATTTTAGCTGGCACAGAAGCCCCCCCCCATGGCATTTTGGGTGATACTTGTAATGAGGGTTCAGGAGTCAGCTGGGCTGGGTGAATACCCCAGCCCCATTTTGGCACAGTCCTTGAGGACTGTAATCATGTGCTTTAAAACATAATAATCAACCTGGAGGTACACTCCACTTGTGCGCTTCACAGATTTGCATACAGCGTCATAATTAGGCGGCTATGAAGGAGCACACCCTGTTTCTGCACGAGTCCTTGGACTGAATTTGCCTCCTGTAATTCTCCTGCATCTCTGCATCAGGGGTGTCTTAATGATACAAAGGTGACAATTCACTGCCCCCTTCCCCGTGAAGGGTGACGGAAGGCAGTTATGGCCGAACAGGCACTCATTCAGAGAAGCAGCAGGCAACCACTTCTGTGTTTGGGCACTGTGTTCACAGGAACCTTGGGGCCTGATCATACCCAACTTTCCAATATTGATGCAGCTGTGCCAACGGGGTGTGTATTGTATCCTGCAGTGGGGAGGTAATCATGGAGGCCTCTTCCAGAGGAGGGAATGTTTTTTCTCTTATTTCGGCTGCATCGGCACTGAGAAGTTGGAGCGGGTTGGGCCCTAAGTCATTCTATGTCTTTATTTTTCTCTGCCATGACCTTGCCTTGTCCAATTTGGGAGCAACTGGTTCTTTGTTTTATTTCAAACATTTCCAGCCCACCTTTTGGTCCCAAATTTAGGGTGCAATCCTCACCTGGAGTTAGGCCAGCACAGTTAAGCCAGCACAGTTTGGCCAGCACAGGGGCCACTGTAAAGCACATTTGGACCACTCTCGGAGTCAGAGGCCAGCACACAGACGTGCACCATCCTCCCTGACTCCGAGAGTGGTCCAAACGCTTTACAGTGGCCCTTGTGCCGGCCAAACTTGTGCTGGCCTAACTGCGCCGGCCTAACTCCAGGTAAGGATTGCATCCTTAGGCAAATGTTCACTCTTGGGGTGAACATGATGCGAGTTCCTCTAGTTTGACATATTCATGCTGCCCAACCTCATGGGACAAGCGTTTTGCAAGCCTGCATGTGAACTCACCTGTGGATGTGCCAACAGTATTAATAGAAGCCAGAGTGATTAACAACTAAACACTTCACCAGAAAAAACTTCCCTCATCTCAGCAGACACATTCTGGGGACTCCAGAGATCCTTTGGCTCTCAGCCCCTACAGACGATCATGCGCACTGGATCCTTTCAGTGTTTATTGCACCAAAGTGGGGAACAAACAGCGTCAGCTCCTCAGGCCATACCAGGGCATACAGTTTGTTTACACGCATCACCCTCGTGGACCGCTTTCTGCAGTGGCCTCCCAAAATGAACTTTTACGCCACCTCTTGTACTGGCTTCCTTCCCTTGGAAAACCGATCTTTGGACTCTGTTTTCCACCGAGGGCATCCTAAACAGGTGGTTGTCAATAAAGAGAAGCTTGGCAAAGGACTGAATGCGGTCGACCAAAGCAAAGCAAAGCACATTTCAATATACCTTCTGAAAGCTTTGCTAGACCTCAGCTTGCCTAAAGTTAATCATGGTAACTTTGCTAGACCTCAGCTTCTTGACATGCCCCTTGTCTGCATGCAAATAATGTGCTGCATTTCAGAACTGTGGCCCATCCCCAATGACCATCATTATGATGATTAGTATGTTTACGTTCCATTAGCTAAGCTCTGCAGGGTACCAATGTTTGCCAAAAAAAAAAAAGCAAGGTACAAATACTCTAATAACCTTTTATGTGCATACACACACAGTGAATTTTTCTCAACATGGATAGGAGTTGATGGGAAAAAACAGAAATTTTTTCAACCCAGATGTACCAGAGCAAGAACAACTGTTTTCTTCAGGACTGGGGGAGAGGCTCCTCCTTGGGGAACGAGCCCCCCAGCATTGCCATGGTGGCAATGCTCCAATGGTGAATGGCTCCAATGGTGAGTGGGAGAAGGAACTTACCTGGTATGTTGTGGCTCCTGCAGTACTTACTGCACTGCCACCACACACACAAACATACACACACCCGTTCCCGATGCTGAATTGGGGCCCCCTACCTAAATTTCCCTACAAACCAGATACTACTACATTTTTAAAACAAGTTTTTAACTAACAGTTTTAGTATGTGCAAAATTGAAAATGAATGAAAACAGTTATTGGAATGGGATAATGTCCTTACTCTGAGTCCGGGGCTAAAGAAGTGCTATGGGGTGCAATTGCACTGGGCAACAAGCTTTAGGGGGGTAACAAATTGAGCTTGACACTGGTGGCCAAAATTGTGAAAACCTTGGTATGTATGAATAATACAATCATGCTTTGTATCATTGGAAAGGTTATTAAATGCTGAATGCAATGAAACAAACAGGAATGTAATATCTTTACTCTATTAAACATTCTGGCCAAACAAGCAGAAGATAAAAAAATACTGTCATGTAAAATTTGCTGTTTGTTTAAATTGTGTTTTTTAGGAATAGAATAATGCTGTCGTGTTATATGTCATTCGATGTGAATGAAACAAATTGTCTTCATTCTACTGAAAGCTATGGCTAAAAAAACAACAACCAAGAAAATGAAAATACAACTGCGATGTCACTACCTGTTGTGATGTCACTTCCTGTCGTCAGTGGCATGCCTTGCAGGAGGTCCAGGGGATTGCAGGGGTCTGCGTAGCATGGAGCACCACCAGGCCCTGCCACTCGCTCGCCTGCCTCCCCCCCCCACCTGAGCCCACCTGCCCCTGTGCTCAGAACACTCCGAAATGGAGTGCGGCATGGTGGGGAGGGGGTGACAGGGCGGCGCCAGAAGTGCGAAGCCAATGTCAGATGACAATCATCTATCCAGCCAGGGCGGAGCCTTGACTGGGAACACCCCTGCCTGTTGTGACGTCACCTCTGGAACATCGTTTTGCCCTCTGCACAGGGCAACACTTTCATGAGCTACCCGATTAGCTTCTGAGCAGAGCTACTTCTTTTCTTCTACCTCATGATCTCCCTCATTATTATACTATGATTTTGAAGCAAAGCCCAGATGAAATAAACCTGCCTTCAGTGGCATAACTAGAAGATGCGCTGCCCAGGGGCACATCTTCCAGGAGCCGAAAGCAACTGGACATGCGCATGGCCTCCCCAGGCCCCTTTGGGAAGGCTTAAAAGGCCACTTCCGGTTTTTTGGAGTTAGGCAGGCACAAATCCCTTGTGCCAGCCCAGAAGTGTAGCAAACACACTGTAAAGCGTGTTTGAACCACCCTTGGAGTCAGGGAGGACAGCGCACGTCCGTACGCTGAGACACCACTCTCAGTGGTGGAAACATGTGTGAGATATAAATCAATTGTAATACAAACCCATGGTGATTTTGAACTCCAACACTAAAATATAAAGCCTGCTGTTTCTCTCTAGAGCAAAGAAGTGGTTAATGGTGTTTCAGTCCAAGGCAAGGCCTGGCTGGCAGAGAAGGGAGGGGGAACGTGATATAATAGAGTAGAAGAGACCAAGATATGTTGCAAGAAAAAGTTAGGAACAATGGACAAGGGAAAGAAAAGGAAGGGGCTATGCATATTCCTATGCTGACCCAGATACAAATTCTAACCTTGGGAGAAACCGGACTGGGTTTGCGTAATGAGGCTCATGAATTATTAGGCCTTGCCTTTTCCCTCATTAAATCGAGTTTTGCCTGAACGCACATCCTATGTAAAGATATGTAGAAGGTGGAGTAATGAGCTATGCAGTAGGAGGTCTAAATATTTGGTTTGAGTACGGTTGATTGGTGAAGCCTAAACCAATGAAAGAAAGATGGTAAGACCCGCCTCAGTAGTATAAATTGTTGCACCCATTTTGTGCAAGTTTGTGGTACGCAGCTTGTTCTGTTTGGCATTTGCTTGCCACCCATATTTGCAAATATGACAATAAACCGTTCTTTTGAACCATACATTTGGAGTCAGAAATTTATACCTACACATGCTTTACAGCACATTTGCTACACTCCTGGGCTGGGCAAGGACAAGGACTTGTGCTTGCCTAACTCCAGGTTAGGATTGCGCCCTAATTTGCCCTGGAGCTCAACAGTACCAACTCTGTCTCCAAGACAGAACAAATCTGTCCAAATGGCTCCTTGGCACTCCTTCTCGCCTCCATTAGATTCTGCATAATGCTGCACATAGAAAGAGCAGTAGACACCACCAGACATTTATGCAACATGTACCCTCCTAGGCAGCGATAAGTCAATGTTTGACAGTAGACAAGTCCATGGGGTGGGAGGTGGGGGGTTCATAGCACTGTAAAGCATTTGGTGGGAGGGGTCCAGCATGTGGCTTTACCCCCCTGCTCCAATTGGGCCACCAGTACATGCCTTTGATTTCTGTTTACAGCCCCCATGTTGAGTGATCTGCCTTATTGGCACCAAGTTGACTATTTTTAAATGATGTAGCAGCTGGCTCAACACATAGCTCAAAGATTTATGTTCCGGCTTCTGGCTGGAAGAGGGAATTCTGTCACTACCGTTTATCCCATATACAGAGATGAGCTTCATACATTTGTCTCAGGCCATCCAGAGTACAGAATCCTCAGGAGCTAAAAAGAGGCAGTGAGGTAAGGAAGGAAGGCAGACCTGGGTCAGCCACAGTGGTCAAATGTAACAGATTTGCCTTTAAGAACGTTAAGAGCACAATCCTAACCTGGAGTTGGGCCAGCCCAGTTAGGCCAGCAAAGTTTGGCCGGCACAATGGACACCATAAAATATGTTTGGATCACTCTCTGAGTCAGAGAGGCCAGCACACAGACGTGCGCCATCCTCCCTGATTCCGAGAGTGGTCCAAATGCGCTTTACAGTGGCCCATGTCCTGGCAAACTTTGCTGGCCTAACTGTGCCAGCCTAACTCCAGGTTAGGATTGTGTTCGAAGAGTTGCTGTGCAGATTTAGACCAAAGCTCAGGGACCCACTTTTTAGAGTGGCATTCGTGTTGGGACCCACCAGAAGTGATGTCATTAACATGGAAGTGATGTTGTGGCTGGAAGTGACATCATCAAGCAGGAAGTGCCATCATTGTGACATAATCAAATGATAATCCTGGATAATCCTGGAATGCAAATTGGTATTCTTGGACTGCAGGAATTGCACATCCCTGGCAGAAAGCAAGATAAGGACAAAATATTATGTCAAATATTTTTTCATGATCCTTTCATGGATCACTGCCTTGTCGTGGCGAAGGGGCTTGAGTAGCTCAATGAAGCTGTGAGCTATGCCATGTAGGGCTACCCAAGATGGACAGGTCACAACAGAGAGTTCTGACTAAATGTGGTCCGCTGGAGAAGGAAGTGGCAACCCACTCCAGTACTCTTGCCAAGAAAACCCCATGGATTGCAGAACAAAAAGGCTAAACGATATGACACTGGAAGATGAGACCCTCAGGTCGGAAGGTGTCCATTATGCTACTGGGGAAGAGCAGAACACGAGTACTAGTAGCTCCAGAAAGAGTGAAGTAGCTGGGCCAAAACTGAAAGGAAGCTCAGCTGTGGATGTGTCTGGAAGTGAAAGGAAAGTGCGATGCTGCAAAGAACAATACTACATAGGAACCTGGAACGTCAGATCTATGAATCAAGGCAAGCTAGATGTGGTCAAACATGAGATGTCAAGGCTGAACATCGACATCCTGGGAGTTAGTGAACTAAAGTGGACAGGAATGGGAGAATTTAATTCAGATGACCATTATATTTGCTACTGTGGGCAGGAATCCCTTAGAAGAAATGGAGTAGCCTTCATCGTGAACAAGAGAGTGAGAACAGCAGTACTGGGGTATAACCTCAAAAATGATAGAATGATTTCAATTCGGATCCAAGGCAAACCTTTCAACGTCACAGTAATCCAAGTCTACGCCCCAACCACTGGTGCTGAAGAGGAAGACGTTGACCGTTTCTATGAAGACCTAGAACAGCTTCTAGAATTAACACCCAAAAAAGATGTCCTTCTCATCATAGGGGATTGGAATGCTAAAGTAGGCAGTCAAGAGGTAAGAGGAATAACAGGCAAGTTTGGTCTTGGAGTACAAAATGAAGCAGGGCAAAGACTGATAGAGTTCTGTCAGGAGAACACATTAGTCATAGCAAACACCCTTTTCCAGCAACACAAACGGCGACTGTACACATGGACTTCACCAGATGGTCTACATCGAAATCAGATTGATTACATTCTTTGCAGCCAAAGATGGAAAAGTTCCATACAGGCAGTCAAAACAAGACCTGGAGCTGACTGTGGCTCAGATCATCAGCTTCTTCTTGCCAAATTCAGGCTTAAACTGAAAAAAGTAGGGAAAACCGCTAGGCCCTCCACGTATGACCTAAATCAGATCCCCTACGAATATACAGTGGAGGTGACAAATAGATTTAGGGGCTTAGATTTGGTAGACAGAGTGCCTGAAGAACTTTGGACGGAGGTCTGTAACATTGTACAGGAGGCAGCAACTAAAACCATCCCAAAGAGGAAGAAATGCAAGAAGGCAAAGTGGCTGTCTGACGAGGCTTTACAAATAGCTGAGGAAAGGAGAGAAGCCAAAAGCAAGGGAGAAAGGAAAAGATATACCCAACTGAATGCAGATTTCCAGAGAACAGCAAGGAGAGATAGGAAGGCCTTTCTAAATGAGCAATGCAAAGAAATAGAGGAAAACAACAGAATGGGGAGGACTAGAGATCTTTTCAAGAAAATTGGAGATGTCAAAGGACAATTTCATGCTAAGGTAGGCACAATAAAGGACAAAAATGGCAAGGACCTAACAGAAGCAGATGAGATTCAGAAGAGGTGGCAAGAATACACAGAGGAACTCTATAAGGCCGATCTAAATGTTCCTGATAACCACAGTGGTACAGTCACTGAGCTCGAACCTGACATCCTGGAGAGTGAAGTCAAGTGGGCTTTAGAAAGCCTCACTAACAACAAAGCTAGTGGAGGTGACAGCATTCCAGCGGAATTACTCAAAATCTTAAAAGATGATGCTGTCAAAGTGCTGCTCTCCATATGCCAGCAAATTTGGAAAACCCAACAGTGGCCACAAGACTGGAAAAGATCAGTTTACATTCCAATCCCAAAGAAGGGCAATGCCAAAGATTGCTCGAATTACCGCACCATTGCACTCATTTCACATGCTAGCAAGGTCATGCTCAAAATCCTACAAGCTCGGCTTCAGCAGTATGCGAATCGAGAACTACCAGATGTACAAGCTGGTTTCCGAAGAGGCAGAGGAACTAGAGATCAAATTGCCAACCTTCGCTGGATCATGGAGAAAGCAAGAGAGTTCCAGAAAAACATCTACCTCTGCTTCATTGATTATGCTAAAGCCTTTGATTGTGTGGATCACAACAAACTGTGGCAAGTTCTTGAAGAGATGGGAGTTCCAGACCACCTGATCTGCCTTCTGAGAAACCTTTATGCGGGTCAGGAAGCAACAGTTAGAACTGGACATGGAACAACCGACTGGTTTAAAATTGGGAAAGGAGTACGACAAGGCTGTATATTGTCACCCTGCTTATTTAACTTATACGCAGAGTACATCATGAGGAAGGCAGGGCTGGATGACTCACAAGCTGGAATCAAGATTGCTGGGAGAAACATCAACAACCTCAGATATGCAGACGATACCACTCTAATGGCAGAAAGTGAGGAAGACCTAAAGAACCTTTTGATGAGGGTGAAAGAGGAAAGTGCCAAAATTGGTTTGAAGCTCAACATTAAAAAGACTAAGATCATGGCAACCACTCCCATCACTTCCTGGCAAATAGGAGGGGAAGAAATGGAAGCAGTGACAGACTTTATTTTCCTGGGCTCCAAGATCACCGCAGATGGTGACTGCAGCCATGAAATTAAAAGACGTTTACTTCTTGGGAAGAAAGCTATGGTGAACCTAGATAGCTTAATCAAAAGCCGAGACATCACCCTGCCAACAAAGGTTCGCATAGTCAAAGCGATGGTTTTCCCAGTAGCCATGTATGGCTGTGAGAGCTGGACCATAAGAAAGGCAGAGCGTCGAAGAATCGATGCTTTTGAATTATGGTGTTGGAGAAGACTCTTGAGAGTCCCCTGGACTGCAAAGAGATCCAATCGGTCAATTCTCCAGGAAGTCAAGCCTGATTGCTCCCTGGAAGGACAAATGCTGAAGCTGAAGCTCCAATACTTTGGCCACCTGATGAGAAGAGAGGACTCTTTAGAAAAGACCCTCTTGCTGGGCAACAGGAGAAGGCAACAGGAGAAGGGGGCGGCAGAGGATGAGATGGTTAGATAGTGTCACCGAAGCAATGAATATGAAATTGGGCGAACTCCGGAAGCTAGTGGAGGACAGGGAGGCCTGGCGTGCTGTGGCCCATGGGGTCGCGAAGAGTCGGACACGACTTAGCGACTGAACAACAACAACAATTATGTCAAAGCACTGAACTAAAAACAAATTTTTTTAAAAGCCCTCACTTGAAAATTGAAATTGATAACACTCACAAAAGGAATATAGCAAGAGTAAGATCTGCAGTTTCCAAGATGCTGCTCCCAGTTTTCCGTGACGCACCTGATGTCAGGTTGCCACCACCCACCAAGTGGGTCCCGACCCACAGTTTGAAAAACACTGAGTCAAATAACTGTAGCACTATCACCCTGGGTCTCCAGGTCTCCTCCAAAGGAAATCAAGTCTTGGATGACACTGTAGTCACTCCTACAAAGTAGCAAATCTCCACATCAGAACCCTGGAGAGGGTATTCTGCACCCCAAGGGGATGTGTGTTTCGCTGTGTGTGTGCATGCATGCATGCATTCGTGCGCTCGCGCGCTCGCTCGCTCTCGCTCTCGCTCTCTCTCGCTCTCTCTCTCTCTCTGCAACAATTTGAATCCAGTCTGACTTCAAACAGCAAGTCTGCTGTTTCTTCTCCTTAGCCAGATGTGGGGGAGGCTGCTGAGGTGTGTCATTTTCCCCAAGGCTTTTCCATTTCAAACACACTCCAGAAATCTGTATAGTAACCATCTTCCAACCATTAGCTCCTTTTTTTTTTTTTTAAGAAGCACAAAACTTTAATGGACCATTCCAAGCCATTAACCATCAATCTGCCTGACAAAGGAATGTCCAGCCAGTAGCCGTAATAATATGTATAAATAAGCATCAGGAACAAATGTCAACGTATGAAGAATGGAAGAATGAGCACATTTCCGTGCTGGATCCACATGAAGGTCTGTGCAGTCCAACCCTCTGTCTCCAGCGATGTCCAGCCAGATGCAAATTGACATTGGTAGTCGTCGCCTGAATAAATATCCCTAATTCCTGTTTAAAGCCACAAGTGACTGTGGCCAGCATGACACCTTTGGAAATGAACTCAGTGCGATGATTATGCAGCATTATGCATTGGAAGAAATATTTCCTTCTACTTGCCCTGACCTGCTATCAATCTGTTTCATTGGAATACCCCAAGATCCTGTGGTTGGACTGGAAAGAGCCTGAGAGCGCAATCCTAACCTGAAGTTAGGCTGACACAGTTAGGCCAGCAAAGTTTGGCCGGCACAAGGTACATCGTAATGTATGTTTAGACCACTCTCAGAATAAGAGAGGCCAGCACACAGACATGTGCCATCCTCCCTGACTCCGAGAGTGATCCAAAGGTGCTTTATGGTGGCTCTTGTGCCAAACTTTGCTGGCCTATGTGCCGGCCTAACTCCAGGTTAGGATTGCACCCGTTTAACCCAAGCAGCACATTACGCAGCCAGGCCAAAATCTGATGTCCGCCATTTAACAACTATAGTACCTCCTTAGAAGTTGCCTCATCAAGGGAAAAAGGTTTGCCTTGTTCCCTGAGTCTGGGCCCCACTCACTGGGCAGAAGCTGGGCCTGACATGCTGGAGGTCATAAGAACAGCCCCACTGGATCAGGCCAAAGGCCCATCTAATCCAGCTTCCTGTATCTCACAGTGGCCCACCAGATGCCTCAGGGAGCACACAAGACAACCTGTATCCCCTTCTATCTGCCATTCTGAGGTAAAATTCTGAGGTAAAAAAAAACAAAATTTGCTATCCTGTCTGTGGGGAGGGAGCTAATAACTTGCAACCCAGACTGGGCCTTAAGAACATAAGAGCCCCACTGAATCAAGCGAAGGGCCCATCTAGTCCAGCTTCCTGTATCTCACAGTGGTCCACCAGATGCCTCAGAGAGCACACACAACCAGGGACGTACCTAAAGAAGTGCAGGGGGGTGCAATTGTATAAAGAGCTTCTGTGGGCTGTGTTTGGTCTGTGGGCCTTATGTTTGACACCCCAGGTAATCTGAGCCCCTGTAGATGAGTCTAGTGTACACCAACTTCACTATGCCACAGATACATAAAAACATCACCATAAAACAAGGACGACCACTAAGCTGTACTGTGTCACATTTTATCGCAATTCTCACCTGACTTCTACGAAGTTCTAGTCACCAGATCTGAATCTCAAGATCTTTAACATCTCCAAGCAGGGTAATAATTAAAAAAAACTTGTCTTCAAAATGTCTTTTGAAGCCCATCTCTTCACCAAAGGATTGTTGATCCTAAGTTGGGGGGGGGGGGGTTGCCTTTTTTTTTCTTTTTTCTTTACATCTGTTTTCTGCATTTGCAAAAATTTTGAAAGGAAAAATTTGCAGACACAAAACCCCTTAATGTTTTTAATGTTGGGCATACTATGGAATCTCCTTGGAAGCTTTGCAGCTGAAAAGGTGATTTAAAAGCCATTAAGAGGCAGTCTGCCTAGTTTTAAAAACAAAACCAGACATATGTACAGTATTTGGTGAGATACTTGCTAGACTTGAATTTCCTGTCATAAAATCCTCACTTCAAATCCTATTGGATTCCCTGATTTTTATCAAGCCAGCAGATGTCTTTTCTGAGAATTGCTGACCAAGATGCAAGTACATCTTCATTCAGGCTTCCTTTCCTGATTGCCTATCCAATGAAATATGTGAAGTGCCTCCCCATAACGAGAGGAAGTTCCTTCTGTTTTTGTCTTTGAGATAAGCCCTGCTGGATCAGGCCAAAGGCCCATCTAGTCCAGCTTCCTGTATCTCATAGTGGCCCACCAGATGCCTCAGGGAGCACACAAGACAACAAAATGCCAGAATTCTGTTGCCACTTCCTTGTATCTGGCATTCTGAGGTAAATTTCTGAGGTAAAATTCTGAGGTAAAAAAATAACTTACAACCCAATCTTAAGATTGCAACCCAACCCTTAAGAATGTAAGAAGAGCCCTGCTGGATCATGACAGAGGCCCATCTAGTCCAGCTTCCTGTATCTCACAGTGGCCCACCAGATGCCTCAGGGAGCACACAAAAAGAGATACCTGCAAACTATTGCTGCTCTGCATCTGGCATTCTAAGGTAAATTTTTGAGGTAAAATTCTGAGGTAAATAATAACTTGCAACCCAATCTAGGCCTTAAGAGCCCTGCCGGATCAAGCCAAGGGCTCAACTAGTCCAGTTTCCTCACAGTGGCCCACCAGATGACTCAGGGAGCACACAAGACAACAAGATACCTGCATCTTGTTGCCACTCCCTTGTGTCTGGCATTCTCAGGTAGCTCGCTTCTAAAACCAAGAGGCTACGCACACCCATCATAGCTTACAATCTGTGATGGACTTTTCATCTGTCCAATCCCCTTCTAAAGGCACCTAGGCCAGACGCCATCATCACCTCCTGTGACAGGGAGTTCCAAGGATTAATTGCCTGCTCGGTAAAAAAGTATTTCCTTTTATCTGTTTTCACTCCCCCGACACTCAATTTTAGTAGCTGTCCCCTGGTCCTGGGGTTATGAGAGAGGGAAAAGAACATCCGTCTATCCATTCTATCCCTCCCATGCATAATTTTGTACATCTCAATCATCCCCCCCTCAGGCGCCTTTTTTCTAGACTGAAGAGTCCCAAATGCTGCAGCCTTTCTTGGGAGGTGCCCCAGCCCAGTAATCATTTTCATGGCTCTCTTCTGCACCTTTTCCAGCTCCACTATGTCCTTCTTGAGATGTGGGGACCAGAAATGTACGCAGTAAATGCATGCAGCTGTGTCAGGCCCCAGCTCACCAAGAACACCATTATGGGTCACCCGGCCAGTCTAGCCACCGTGGTGTGCCTAAATCACCCATGGCCAAGTCTAGGATTGAGGGGACCTTGGAAAGGCATCCTTCACTAGATGCCTTCCTACTGCAGTGCCCTCCCATCTGCATGGTGGTGGGTGCACAATTCTGCTACAATGGGGGGGGGGCTAATGCCACCATTGCGGCTGGGACAATTCTCTTGCATAAGAACATAAGAACATAAGAAGAGCCCCACTGGATCAGGCCAAAGGCCCATCTAGTCCAGCTTCCTGTATCTCACAGCAGCCCACCAGGTGCCACAGGGAGGCATGAGACAACAAGATGCTTGCATCATGTTGCCACTCCCTTGCACCCGGTACCAGTAGCCCACCACCTTCAGTAATGCAACCATGAAGGAGGTTGCACAATCCATCATTGCCTATAGCCCACGATGGACCTTTCCTCCAGAAATCTGTCCAATCCCCTCTTAAAGGCATCAAGACCAGATGCCACAGGCAGGCACCCACATCCAGGGGTGGACCTAGTCAAAATGGCACCCAGGGCAGCCAATAGAAGTGCGCCCCCATGGGAGCCCAGGTCTACCCACCAGAAACAGCCCCGGGTAGACCTGCACTCCACAGAGCCCAGGTCTACCCATTAGAAATGACCGCAGGTAGACCTGGGCTCCCTCGAAGGGAGCCCAGGTCTACTCGCGGCTGGTTCCAATCAGTAGACCTTTAAGGGAGCCCAGGTCTACTCGCGGCTGGTTCCAATGGGTAGACCTGGGCTCCAGAGCCCAGGTCTACCCGCACAATGTTGTGGGGGCCACTGGCGCCCCCTAGACGGCCCCAAGACAGCGCCCAGGGCTCTTGCCCCCTCTGCCCCCCCTAGATCCACCATTGCCCACACCACTCCACATTGTAAACTGGAAGGGGAGGAGAATACCTCTTCAGAATTAAAAAACCAACAAAACCCTAATTTTATTCAGTGTCAGCTGACAGGTTTGAGGCTAGCTCAGCTGCCTCCTTCTCCCCACACCGCAGAATGTGCCATTTACTTCAGCAGGGCTGATTAAGTCATGCGTTTACAAGAGGGCTTCCATCCAGATTAAATCAAACCAGATGTGCAGGCTGCCACAGCCAAGGAGGCACCCACTGGAAAGCCACAGGGGTCTGGACTGGTGGTTGTTGGTTTTTCTGGTATTTTAGAGCATGTCAGGAGGAGGTTAATTGGGGCAAAAGCTGGGTTTGAAAATCAGGCTCCCTTTACAAGTGTGCGCAGACGGCATTATTTCACAAAATGCAAAACCGTTACTGGACAAGGAGAGTTGGAAGAAGGAAAAATAGTAAGTTCACGCAGATTCCAAGAACAAACCAACAGGAAAAAAAATCCATGCCCTGAACACACAAATCTATTTTAATGAGGAGATATAAACATAATTTTTCTCCTGAAAACGGAGAAGGAAGCTGAATGGAAAACTATTTAAACAATATTCCATGGTAGATTAAGAGGACCCCACATTCCACCCGTTTGACTGCTGCCAATTGGATATTGCATATTGGGCTGGGACTCTTCTAGCAAAAGGGGCTTCTCCCAAAAATGTTGGCAAGAAAGTATTTTTCTGTGGGAACATTTATGTGGAAAGTAATTGATTTGTGCAACTTGATAGACGGGAAAAACACACACACAAGGAGCTGGCTTGTCTTTCTCAATGCTGGCTCCACTGACGGACAGAGGTTCTCCAGGATTCAGTAGCATAGCAGTAAGTATTGCAGGAGTCACAAGGAGTTGCGTAAGCAACCCCTCCTCTTGCCATTGAAGCCAGAGGTGTTCCCAGAGGTGGGGCAAAATGCTAAGTTTTGCAGGAGCCTGAGCAAAGCTCCCCCAGCACTGAATGATTGAAAGGAGGACGAGGCACTTTACCCAGCTCAGGCTCCTGAGAAACTTTGCATTTTACCCCCTAGGAACACCACTGGTTGGAGCCATTCTGGGCAGTGAAGGAAACGGGCAGCGCAATCCTATCTCCCGTGCAGCGCTGGCAAAATGGGGTTGAGCCAGCGCTGCATGCTTAGCGCTGATGTGGGGATGGGGATCGGCTGCCCTGCATCAGCGCTAAGGCCACAGGGCCGAAGCCAGCCGGCACAAGGGAGGCATGCTGACAGAGCGCCTGGGGATTGGAGGGAGGGAGGCGCAGGCGGGACTTGGGCGGGGCATGGGCGGGTCTTGGATTCAGCCATAAGGCCGAATCCTAAGCCCGTTCAAGAGGCCGCACGGTCCCAATTTCAATTGAGTAGAGTTTTAAGCAGTGGGATTGTATGTGATGCGGCTGCTGCTGTTGTTGTTGTTGTTGTTGTTGTTGTTGTTGTTGTTGTTGTTGTTGTGTATTGTGTTGTTTTTACCATGTGAAAGCACCTAATTTCGTTGTACATGTGTACAATGACAAATAAATTTCGATTTCGATTTCCTCGGATCTGCGCCCGCTCTTTAGCGGGCGCAGATCCAAGGAGCGCATAGGGGACTACAGTAAGAGGACTACACACACTCCCTTGCCGCAGGAGGCTCCAGCCTCCCCCAACCCAGCGTTGGATATGGCGCTGGCTGGCCGGCCTTGCCATTCCAGCGCTGGGTAGGATTGCCCTCACAGTTGCTGTCGTTACACAGAATGGCTCTGACGGCAAGTGGGAGGGGCCACTTCCTTGGCACATTGCAGCACCGGGAGAACGTACCACGCTGCTCCCTCTGTAGCTCTTGTAATTCCAGGATCTAACACAAAGGTCTCCCCGGTCCCTGCAATGCTTTTCTTTTTTAGTTCTCAGATCAACTCCTGTGGATTGGGGCTGTGGTCAGAGGGGCTTAACTCTCTGCTCCCATCAGCAGATGGGTCCTCCTTGAAAATTCTGTTTAACGTAAGAACATCAACAGTTATTCCAGTACACGTTTGAGGAAATTGGCCGTATGCCGTTCCTTTGACTGATGCATATAGTAAACCATCTTCAGGGTGCCATCCTAACCTGGAGCTGGCCGGCACAGTTAGGCCAGCAAAGTTTGGCTGGCACAAGGGACACCGTAAAGTATGTTTGCAGCCCAATCCTAAGTAAGGCCGACATAGTAAGGCCAACATAACAGGGCTGTATCCTAAAGCCCATTAGGAGGCAGCAGCAGTGAAGTGCAGGGCAAGGGGAGGTTTTCCCCTTACACCCGCATAAGCTCCAGTCATCCCAACAGGGCTGCTCGGATCTGCGCCTGCTGTTTTGCAGGCACAGGTGCACGTGTGCAGGAGCAGCCCAAATTGGGGCCACCAAAGCTGGGGCCGGGGTTTAGGATTTGGCATTACGGCCGCGCACCGCCAACACTCGACTGTAACAAGGCTGGTGCTGCTGATGGTTGTGGTGGCGCACGAGCCATACCGCCGAAGCTGATGCGCTTGACGGCACGTTTTGCAGCAGCAGTGGACCGGCGCAAGAGCATAGCGCCAGCACAACACAGGTATAGGATTGCACTCTGAGATACAGGAAGCTGGACTAGATGGTCCCTTGCCCTGTTCCAGCAAGGCTTTTCTTATGTTCTTAAGAACATAACTGTAAAGCGCATTTGGACCACTCTCGGAGTCAGGGAGGATGGCACCCATCTGTGTTCTGGCCTCTCCAAAAGTGGTCCAAACATACTTTACCGCGTCCCTTGTGCTTACCAAACTTCGCTGGCCTAACCGTGTCTGCCTACCTCCAGGTTAGAATTGCGCTCTCAGAATGATAACAGCAGTTAATGCAAGGGTAACGGGATGGTGGAAAGAGAACTGCACTTTCCCTGATTCAGAATTTCACAGTTTGATGCCAGGAAAAAAAAAAATATCTCTCTCTGTCTGCAAAATAAGTGCAACAAACACAGCTTTGCTCAACCCCAAACCGATCACAGTCACTGAGTAAAGGTTTTTCACACGGAAAACATAACCTTAATTTTCTGCTTCCAGAAAATGTTTAGCCTCATAATTTAGTGGCTCTTTAGGAGAAAGGAAGTTCCATGTTCACGGGCATTCATCAAGTACGCTTTTTTCCATGCCCGATGCAATGCAGATTTACATGGTACAGGCTGGGCAGATGGATGATCTAGCCCAAAGGTATGCAGGCTCCGGCCCAAGAATTACTGTGCGTGCTAAAACTGGTACAAGAGCAGCCTCATTTGTAATATTAGAACTCAGGGTCACCCGGTGGAATTGATTGGCAGGAGGTTCAGTATTGACAAAAGGAAGCATTTGCTCTTGTGCCGTTCCATTGAAAAAGACCCAAACTTTTGGTCCCATATTTTAGATCTGAAACATCCCTGAATTTTCATATACAGGGTTTTGGCCGTAGATGTTACCGTGGCTAGTCGGTGGAGATTGCTTTAATACTGTCACTGCAGTGTCGTCACCGGGGCTGGCATCGCCCACTGCGGAGCTCGGCAAGTTTGGCAGTGCCCGGAGGTTTGGCAGTGATGTGCTGATGTCGTCGTATCCCACAGCACTTCCATGTTGCTGAGCTTTCAGTGCTGAAGCTGGGTGGGTGCACATGTGAGGACAGGTCAGCCCCAGCCATGGTGAACTCTGCTAACTCAGCTGCCCATTGCTCTTCAGCAGCAACCAAGCCTCCTGCCGACTGGGCATATCTGAAGCTGGCACGGCCAGGGCAGGAATGACATTGGCACCCCCTTAGCACCCTCATGTGGCTGGCATGACAAAATAATGTTGCGGAAATGGCTGTGTCAGTATGCGCAAGCACACAGGGCAGCAGTGTTATGCTGCCGGAACGCTGGGCAGGGCATCCGGGTGATCGACAGCCCGCCCGTCGCGTTCCGGAGCGTTATGCCATTTGCATAACATACGCAAGCGGCGTAATTGGTTACGCAAACGGTGTAACGCTCCAGAACGCGACGGGAGGGCTGTCGATCACCCGGATGTCCCGCCCAGCATTCCGGCAGCATAACACCGCTGACACAGGGCCATAAGGCCTATTGAGGCAGTCTCCTAAAACAGGAATTTGGCAGAGTGCACCACACCCATCTGTATGTTCCTCCTCCTCTCAGTCCTTGGACTGGAAAAAAAAGTGGGCAGCGGAGTAGGAGGAAATATGAAGGCGCCAAGAGCAGCGGGCTGGAGCAGCAATTTTCACTCAGTGTGCCGCAGCACACTAATGTATCGCCAAAGGTCCACAGGTTTGGAGCGCAGCAGTTGAAAATCACGGAAAAACTCTTCCAGGTTCCGCAGCTCTGTTTCTAGGGCAACTGTCTGTAGTAACAAATTGTCTGTTCCTGCCTATGGAGGAAGAGAGACAGACAATTCATGACTGCAGATAGTTGCCCTAAGAGCCAAGTTGCAGAACCCAGAAGAGTCACCCGGAAGTGACATCAGAAGCATGAAGACCATAGAGGAGACCATAGAAGTCAGTATGCCCTTGTTGTGCCCGAATCCCCTCCCCAAACTTTCTGGAGGAGTTGTGTCCACTTAAGGCTCACCAGCTCCCCCTTTTCCCTGGAATGCCTCTGGCTGCAGCGGGCGGGCTTTCGCCATTACGCAATGGAACGCAGCGAGCACGCTGCCGATCACCGTGGAAACCCGCCCAGTGACCGCAAAAACTCCGCCCAGCGAACCAGTAGGCTGACACCACTGCACTACGGTTTGTTTCATTGCATTCTGCATTAAATTACCTTTCCAATGATATATAACATATGGTATTATTCATTCATATCAAGGCTTTCATCATTTTGGCCACTCGTGTCAAGCTCAGCTTGTTGCCCCCCTAAAGCTTGTTGCCCGGTGCAATTGCACCCCCCCTGCACTTCTTTAGCTACACCCCTGAAGTCATGTAAATGAGCCCTCATGAACACTGGGGGGTTCCACAGAGCGTCTAGCCTGCCATTTCATATGCCTGTCAGACTCATGTTGGTTTTGTACTCTTAAGAGCAGATGGTGTTCTTCTTGTGGATCTTTAACAGCAACAAAAAATGAATCCTTTTAAATTGTGTAGGACTAGCTATGACACAGCAAAAGACTGCAACAGACAGTCCTTGTAAAGCAGCGCTTTCAGTCCCTTGGGGAATAGGCTGGGCAGCAATCCTTGGTCTGAGACTAGAGGTGTCGCAAGGCCTATTTTCATCAGGGAAATACAGGATATGCAGTTCAGTTAACCCTAATCCTTTTTAATGAATCCTGGTTTCCATGTCTTATTTATTTAGACACACAAGAGAGCCTTGTGGCTATTCTTTAAGGCTGAACATTGTGTTTCTCTGTATCAGCTGGCCGAAGCCGAGCCACCACTCTAAACACAAACAGGCATCTTTTGTTCCATATACCTAGATAGCCTGGTTTAGTCACTTCTTTCTTTTTCAGAATTGGGATTTCTCCCCTTTTTGATTGAAGATATTCTTATTTGCTGTATATTTTTAATTATTGTTATACAGTGGGCCCTCATTATTGGTGAGGGTTCTGTTCCCAGAACCCCCACAGATACCACATTCAAACCTCTGGAATTTGGGGCACACACCCCACCTTCGGTCAGGTCCCGAGGGTTTTCTCAGAATGGCTCTTTTGGCCAAAAGAACGTCAGCCCAATCGGACCTCAAACCCTGTGCAGTGATGCAGCAGCTCTGGAGCCACTTGCACTACATCCTGCGGGGAATTTTGGGAAGCTGGAGTGTATTGGAAAAGGCAGGAGATACCCCGAGGAGATAGGGAATGGTATCAGCAGTGGCCCTTGTCCCAGATTAGCCAGGAAGTACAGGGTTAACCCCAGAGTTTCTGCAAGCCTCAGGAGCACAGCTGCAGGCTGTTGAGGGCCCTGGCTAGGAAGGGATTAGCACAGGTGCAGATGGGTGTGGCTGATGAGCTAGTGCCTGCCCATCAACAGACACCGATTGGCCTGCCTCAGTATAAAATTGGAGGCAGGAGCTGCAGTAAGTTAGCACCAGGTTTGCAGCATTGGGCAGGTGTAGGAAGGAAGGAAGGAAAGTGGCTGTGGATGGACTGACTGAAGGAGTGTTGGATGGACTGACTGGATACTTGGTTATTGGAGCTGTGAGTGGGTTCCTGTGCTGGGTTGGAGAATTGTTGTATGGCTGCCACACCCCTGGAGCCACCGAGTGGAGGAGGCAGTTGTGGCTTAGGCAAGCTGACTGCCTACTGTTTGGTCGTGGGTTTTGTTGGTGCTACATTAGGGTATTTTGAGCTCAGCCGGTGATGAGGGCAGTCTGGAGGAAGCTGGCCAGCTGGTGACTCCAAGCAAAGCTGCTGGAAGAGAGGAGGCCCAGTAGGTGACTGAACCCCTTCCCTCTTGCCTATCTCTGAGGCTGCTTAATGGGGAAACTAGTCAGTCTAGTGTGGGCATCAGGGCCCTTGGGGAGACCCAGCAGGGAGTTTTTGGCAGAACATGGAGGTCTCTGCAGGGTAAGGGCAGGATGCCAGGCATGGTGGCCTGGGAAGGGGGTGGTCTGGGAGCGTATCCAAGGCCTCATCCCCAGGCCGTGAGTCCCGATTAGGACTGCATGGTCTCCTTGGCTCTGCGCCCATGATTTCACAGGTGCAGATCTGAGGAGCACATCGAGGATCCGGGGAGCACATCCTTGCGCCGCGGAGGCCGCAGTTGCCCTGTAAGCGGCATTGGATGCAGCTCAGGCCCACACCAGCCTGCCTGCTCCTGCGCAGCTTAGGGCTGGGCTGTGGTTTTGAAAGGTTTGTGGGGGGTTCTGCAGCTTTAAATAAATTGCTTCCAAGGAGGGTTACCCCTAAGCGGGGCCCATTTTTCCGGGGAGGAGCATTTTAAAGGGATGTGTTGGCCCTGCTGTCCAAACAAACAGAGCCCCGGACAGGATGGAGATGTTCCAAGAGCCTAGCCCGGAGGCACAGCATTGCCGAAGTGGCCAGTGCTAAGACGGTCTCTTAACTCATAAAAGAGGTAATTGAAGTCACTTTGCGGAAGGGGCAAGAGAGACACTCGAGGTGAATGGAGACCAGGAAGCCAGGAAGGGCAGTGGGGATCTTCGGGATAATTGAAGAAAAGCTGCCGGGCGGGAGCAACGCAGGTGGTCTCGGGCTCGAGGCATGACCCGGGACAGGCAATTGCTCGCACCCACCTGCACTTGAGCTGCCAGACCGACCTTCAGGTCCTGAAAGACTCCAGATTCCAGTTATTAATCTGAAGTTAGCCATTTAGGGGAGCTCCGCTGAATGGTTTGGAAAAGGAAAGGAAAAAAAGAACCAAGCGAGGAAGCAAGCTGGACCCGAGGGGAAAGTCTCAGCCTCAGAGACTTGTACGCACAAATGAAAGCAAAGCGACGTGGCAGTAGCTAAATCAAAGCGGAATTAAGGGGATGAACATTAGACATTTGTTTGCACCAGGTTCCTAGGGTGATGCAAGGCATTTTCTTAGCCCATATTGTGAGTTCATCTTTATCCAGTCATTATCATTAATCAGTTAATTGGTTGGCTGGTTGGTTGGACTATAAGCCTTCCCCCAACCCAAGTACTCAGACTGTGTGTGACAGTAATAAACTGATTATGCTAAGCTCCCATTTAAATAAAAATGCCTTTATCCAGCTTTTAGGAAAATGAAGCACAATACTATGTGTCTCTACTCAAAAGTAAGTCTCACTGAGTTCAAAGCCTCTGGTTGCAATACTCTGTACTGTGCTGGGGGTGAAGGCAGTGATGTCATTCAGGGGGAACGGACTGTTGTTTGTTTGGAGTGTTTATAGCAGAGTTGGGGGCTTGTGGAC
>JAJKFI010000077.1:4309195-4337620 GCA_029204185.1 Lerista edwardsae
CTGTTGTTTGTTTGGAGTGTTTATAGCAGAGTTGGGGGCTTGTGGACCCATTCAGCGCTTGCCTAGCGCGACCGGAGCGGAGAAACGAAGAGATCGCTACATTTCAATAACAAAGTCTTTTATTGGTTACAGTAGCGATAGTTAGAAAGCGAGAAGTTCTATTTGCCGGTCAGCGAAAGCCGGCGAAGGCTTGCCGCTTACAAGCGGCTTTTCAACGCATGTTGTTACATTCTGAATTACAGACTCAGTCTCAGTCTGAGTAACAGCAAGAGTGCGCACACAGTAAAAAATACAAGTTATATATAGGAACAAAGGGGTGTAGCCAGAGCATATCTGGTAGGTGGATACCTGAAGACCCTTGTGCCCCAAGTTAACCA
Organism: Lerista edwardsae; assembly: GCA_029204185.1. NCBI lineage: Eukaryota > Metazoa > Chordata > Lepidosauria > Squamata > Scincidae > Lerista > Lerista edwardsae. Next base: position 4,309,573 of record JAJKFI010000077.1, read on the forward strand.
ATGGGGTAACCCTTTGAACATCATGATCTCATGAGAAAGTGGATGTTTGCTAGCCAGCGCTTCCCGTGAGAAATATTGCCTGCTTATGTTACACTATCTAAAGGGAGTCCAGCTACTGTGTAGCAGGTTGCACTAACAAGCTGGGAAGCTGACCTCCTCAAGGACTCGCAGGTGCTCTATCTGATCTGGAGACGAAGAGACGGAATGCCAGTTTCAACCAGTTCTGGAGCGTGTGGTGTGAAACTGCAACACGGACCAGAACGGGCGTTCCGGATCCTAACGGGCTCCGTGGCTGGTTCCGGGTTCCCGACAAGTGCCAATCAAAAGTGAGTTCCTGTTCCTAAATCATTTGAATGACACCACTGGGTAAGAGGGGCAGTTACTCTCCCCCTGCTAAATATAAGAGGAACACCACTTGAACAGTGCCTCTTGCCCACTTAGCAAGCATAACCATGCAACTTAGGGCCCGATCCTATAGGGCTCAGTGTGGGTGGTACAAGCATACCGACTGCACTGCTATTCAATGCCAGAGGTAAGCCCTTTACTGCTGGCACTGGTCCAGGTAGGTGCCAGGTGCCCAGAGGTGGCAATGCAACACCGGCAGCCAATGAGTTTAACTCTCACCGGTGTGGCGCCAATTCTGGGTGGGGCAGTAGGGCGGAACTGGGCGAGGGGAGGAGCAGAGCAGGGCTAGATCCTCTCCTCCGTGTCGGGCCATGTGGCCCTTGCCTCTGCACCTGAAAAATTGCCAGCACAGAGTCAAGGAGGCTCATCACCTGACCTGCTGCACCCTTATTGCAGGGCAAGGGGACAGAAGTTCCCTTCTCCTGAGGTGCCTCCAGAGGGCTGCCTGGCTACAACTGGATGCTGCTGTAGCCATTTGGCTACTGCTGTGCCAGCAGCGGCCAGGCAGCTCAGGATTGAGCTGCCCATATACTATAAAAGGAGGTGATGGCTGCTAGCTTAGATGGTTTTAAAGGGGCATTAGACAAATGTATGGAGGACACGGCTATCACAGGCTGCTAGTCATGGTGGCCATATGCCAACTGTAGGTTTAGGGGCAGAGTACTCTGAATGGCAGTTGCAGGGGAGCAATAATGGGCACAGGTCTGCCGTCAACTCCTGGTTATGGACTTCCCAGAGGCGACTGGTGGGAAACAAACTGCTGGAGTAGGTCAGACTTTGCTCTTATCAGGTTGGACACGCCTTAGGTTCTTAGATTCAAAAAAAGGGCTGCCATGTCAGACGCTCATAAGAGCATAAGAAGAGCCCTGCTGGATCAGGCCAAGGGCCCATCTAGTCCAGCTTCCTGTATCTCACAGTCAGGGGCGGAGGGAGAGTGTAGCCAGGGGTGCGCATGGGCGCCGGCAGCAGGGGGGAGCGCCGGCAGCGCGGGGGCGGCAGAGTGAAGAGGAATCCGCGAGCCTTTTGGCCCGCCTGCCCTCCCCGGTCACGGTTGCGCTCCGAAATGGAGCTCTTCCGGATGCAGGGAGGCGTGGCGTGGCGGCGCAAGGGGGTGGGGCGACGTGCTGGGGGCATGGTTTCGTCACCCCGCCATGGTCGCGATCCACGGCCCCAATCCTCTCCGTACACCACTGCTCACAGTGGTCCACCAAATGCCTCAGGGAGCACAGGAGACAACAAGAGGTCCGCATCCTGTTGCCACTCCCCTGCATCTGGCATTCCAAGGTAGCCTACTTCTAAAGTAAGGAGCTTACTTCTAAAGTAAGGAGACAACAAAATGTCTGCATCCTGTTGCAACTCCTGTCCCTTGTATCTGGCATTCTGAGGTAAATTTCTGAGGTAAAATTCTGAGGTAAATAATAACTTGCAACCCAATCTAGGTCTTAAGAAGTAAACTTGGACTAATATCACTCATAAGAAGCCCCACTGGATCAGGCCAAAGGCCCATCTAGTCCAGCTTCCTGCATCTCACAGTGGCCCACCAGATATCTCAGGGAGCACACAAGACCACAAGATTCCTGCATCCTGTGGCCACTCCCTTGCACCTGGCATTCTGAGGTAAAATTCTGAGGTAAATATGAGGCAAATAAAACAGAATTTGCTATCCTGTCTGTGGGGAGGGAGCTATAATAGTTTGCAACCCAATCTTTGCCTTAAGAACATCAGAAGAGCCCGCTGGATAAAGCCAAAGTCTCATCTGGTCCAGCATCCTTATCTCACAGTGGCCCACCAGATGCCTCAGGGAGCACATGAGACAACATGAGCACATGAGACAAGATGCCTGCATCCTGTGGCCACTCCCTTGCACCTGGCTTTCTGAAGCCGCCTACTTCTAATATAAGCAGGTTGCACCACCCATCGTGACCTGTAGCCCTCGATGGACTTTTCCATCTACTCATTAATCCAACTCTAAGTGCAGAATTGAATCTGAAAAAGAAGGAAGTGTTTGGATCTTGGTTTCAAGAACCAATAAGATTTTGGGGGTGGGGCCTTTAAAGGGCAAAGGCTAAGAAAGCACCTCCCATTTCTCGTGAGCATTTGTTCTGTTCTTTTGTCTACCAGTCAATTAAAGCCCATTTAAAGCTGATCCCTCCAGGTGCAGTCTCAAAAGAATTGACAGATACCTTTGCTGACTCCATTCACAGGCCACTTAGTCCTAATTGCTCAGGCTACCTTTTGATGCCAATGTGTCCATTCATGCCAAAGGGAGAAAGGCTGGGGAAATGGGGAATATAATGGAGGGAAGTTGTTGAAAATAACAGGGATGCAATTCGTACATATGGAAAGTAAGTGAATGTGACGGAACTAGAAGCCAATAGAAAGACATGACACAGCAATAAGAGCCAATAAAGAAAAAATAATTATTAATTAATAATAATTTTATTCTAGCAAGTGGCCCAAACCCAGTAGTTCTGTTTACTGCAGGGGAACTTCCCTAATGAGGAAAGGCTACAGAGTTTGGGGCTCTTCAGTCTAGAAAAAATGTGCTGGGGTGGGGGGGGGGACAGACATGACTGAGATGTATAAAAGTATGCATGGAATGGATAGAGTGGACAGAGGGATGTTCTTTTCCCTCTCTCACATCACCAGAACCAGGGGATATCCACAAAAATTGAGTGTTGGGAAAGTTAGAACAGATTTAAAAAAATACTTTTTTTTACCCAAAATGTAATTAATCTGTGGAACTCCTTGCCACAGGAGATGGTGATGGCATCTGGTCTGGATGCCTTTAAAAGGGGGATTGGACAGATTTCTGGAGGAAAAGTCCACACAGCAGGTAACAAGCCATGATGTGTATGTCCTTATTTTAGAGGTAGGCTGACTCGGAGTGCCAACAGGATGCAACCCTGTGTGCTCCTGAGACTTCTGGTGGGCCGCTGTGAGATACAGGAAGCTGGACTAGATGAGTCTTTAGCCTGATCCAGCAGGGCTCTTCTCATGTTCTTAAGGCCCAGATTGGGTTGCAAGTTATTATTTACCTCAGAGTTTTACCTCATAAATTTACCTCAGAATGTCTGATACAAGGGAATGGCCACAGGATGAAGGCATCTTGTTGTCTTGTGTGCTCCCTGAGGCATCTGGTGAGCCACTGTGAGATACAGGAAGCTGGACTAGATGGGCCCTTGGCCTGATTCAGCAGGGCTCTTCTTATGTTCTTGGGGACCAACCAGATGCTTCTGGGAACCCGAGAAGCGGGACTTGGACAAAGAGCCCTCCCACATTGCTCTCCCCTCAGCAACTGACATTCAGAATGCAGTCCTACCCTGGAATTAGGCTGGCACAGTTAGGCTAGCAGAGTTTGGCTGGCACAAGGGCCACCGTAAAGAGTGTTTGGACCACCCTCAGAGTGAGGGAGGGTGATACTTGTCTGTCTGCCGGCTTCTTTGACTCCGAGAGTGGTCCAAATGCGCTTTATGGTGTCCCTTGTGCCAGCCAAACTCTGCTAGACTAACTGTGCCCTCCTAACTCCAGGTTAGGATTGTGCCCTCAGTGGTATACTGCTCCTGTATAAGGAGGTTTCATATGGCCATCATGATTAAGAGCCACAAATAGACTTGTCCTCCATGAATTTTTGTAATCCTCTTTTTAAAGCAATTCAAGCTAACACATCCTGTGGCAGGATTTCTAGCTACATTCTAAAAAGTTTCTGTAAATAGGAAATCCCACGAAGACATGCAGCAGGTATTAGTAGCCAGATCAGGGTCAAACTGGACCTATGCCTCCCCATTTGCATACAGGCCAGAGGACAGCATGGGTCTCTTTTTCCCCCTCTGCAGGGGAGGGGGCTGTAGCATGGCACCTTCTTTGCAATGCTCCATTTCTTGAAGTTCTTTCCTCCTCACCTGCATCCAGTACTGTAAATGAGCCAGGCTGGGAGAAACGCCTTGAAACCCATTCCTGGCTTTCTGCTCTGTGATGGGAGGCAACAACCTGAGTGTGTCGGCAAGCCCTATTTGATGCCCTGCAATGCTGCCCCCCGCCCCACGGCCGGAGTTTGTCTGGTGATTGAGATTGAGCATTTGCAATCATGAAGAGAAACTCCATAAGCCAGAGTTTGCCGGAGTTTGGTTGTCTATGGGGACAGGACTTGCTGGTGTCTCCACAGTCACCTTATGTCTGAATAGGGCTAAGGTGAGGCTGCCTTGCATGTTCTGCCGCTATCAGAAGTCCACTGGACACTGAGAAGGCCTTTTTGGTGGTGGGACCGAACGTGTGGAACTCCTTGATGCAGGAGGGAAGAACAAGAATTTCACTGCCAATGTTCCACCGGTTTAAAACCCCACTTCTTTCATCTAGCTCAGGAATCTCCAGCCCCTGGCCTGGGGGGGGGGCAGATGCTGCCCTCAGAGAGCCTCTATCTGGCCTGCAGAGAGCCTCTATCTGGCCCGCAGCAAGCCTCTGGTCCCCTGTGAGCCTCTGGCCCTCCTGACCTTGCTGGCACAGGCTGCACCCTCCAAGCTGTGCTCTGGTTGTGTGCAGAGGGCATTCTGAGGGCCAGGGAGACCTCCCCAGTCCTCAGACTGCCTTCAGCAGGCTCTGGGTGCTTTCCTTGCTGGTTCTGAGATATTTACTCCAGCACATTTGTCAGGTGGGGGTGCTTGTGAGGTGGGGGAATGGGAGTGCACTAAAGTGTGTGGTATATTTCTGTGCTGTGTGTTGGAGCTGGGAGGAATCCTGGAACTTTGACCCCATTCATTCATTCATTCATTCATTCATTCATCTAAGTTCCGTCTCTAATGTATTTATTTAAATTTTATATTTAAATGTATGTATGTATGTATGTATTTTTCCAGCCTTCGACACTGTGCCAGATATTTGATGCGGCCCTCCAGCTAAAAAGGTTTGGGGACCCCTGACCTAGCTGTTAAATACCTTATTGCTGAAGCCATTTGTGTGAGTCAAAAATCTCCCCTTAGACCTGAATTCAGGCAAGCAAGCTGATGTCTTCTCTGTTACACATGCGTACCAAAATATGGGGGCAATTCTACTCTACAGGACTGCTGTAAGGATACAACATGATGCATGATGTACATGATGATGTTGTAAGGATACAACAATAAGAAACATGATGTGTTTTGAACATTTAACTCTTACACTTCTCCCTTGCCTGGAAGTCTTTGCTTAGCACTGGATTATCACTAGTGTTTTGGTTATGCCTGCGTTTGTGCCATTTTGTGTCCTAAATTGGATCTAGCCCAAATCCATTGATTGGGCAGAAGATTTAGTTGAGAGGGTTAATGCCTCCATTTGCCTGAAGATAAGAGCTGAAGATCTGAAGGTCGCCAGTTCGGGACAGCCGGAAGTCTCTGTGAGCGGCAGACCTCGTTAATTGCGGCTGATTAACAGCTGAGCTTCGGCTGCCTTGTGTGAGGGGGAGTTGTGCCGAAGTTCAGCCACTTCTCTGGTGGGAGCAGGGAAGCCATTTATCAGCCAGCAAGAAGACAAACGGGTGGCCAGAAAGAAGGACTAAATCCAGAAAGATCCATCTGTATGTGTGTAGTTCTTGAAAGATAGAACATTTCTGTATAAATTGTAAATAAAAAACCTTCGGGTTTCTGAATAAAGTCTGCCCATGTAAACCGCCTTGAGTTATAGTCATCAGAGAAATCTGGTGACCTAAGTAAGGTGGTATATAAATCCAAGTATAATAATAATAATAATAATAATAATAATAATATTTCAAGAGAGTATCCGGAACACTCACATTTCTGCTTTGAAAACAGGAAAGCTCCACCTATGCCAGGATTTTAGTAGTTACGGCTCCAAATTTCCACTCCATCTGCAAACTTGGAAAAACACAGATTTGGAGGCAGAGGCAGCCTCCAAGATCAAAGATCTGGTTCATAAAAAAACTAAGAGTGCCTGCCAGTTTTCCCTTCCTTGCACTCTCTCAGTGCTTCTTATATAAGCATTTCATCCAAATTGCGACAGATGCACAGTGCTCAGATGCCATGGAGTTGTCAGTTCACTTTGTTCCGATTCACTTTGCTATTGGAAAATGGCAGAAGTAACCCAACTGATTGCTGCATTCTCAGGAAAGCAGCAGGCTCTGGTGACACAATGACGGCACTTCCAGCCATGACATCACTTCTGGTGAGTCCTGGACAGATTCACTCTAAAAAGTGTGTCCTGGTGCTAAAAGGTTTGAGAATTACTAGCCTAGAAGATATTGAATATAATTGTTTCTGCTGCCGTGATTACCTTAGGAAATACAGACAGTCTGACAGACGGGAAAGTGTGGAATATTTTTCAGTTTTCCACTTTCCACTTGGAAAATCGCAAACCTATTTCATACTCTGAAAAGGAATGAATGGGGGTTGGGTGGGGGTGGGGGATGCCTCTACACATTGCAGGAGTCATTCCTGGCATGGACCGTGCTATGAATAGAATCGGCGATGGGTCGGTTTCCTCCTCTGGTGCTCTTCCCCCACCCAACTCAGCAATATATCTTCGTAATAATGGAACCAAAAGCCTTGGTGTAATGCACTCCGAAGCACGCCCTGGATAAAATGTCATATTTTCCATTGATTTTCCATTTGATCCATTATCCTTCACGCTGGGGTATAAGAAAGTGCCAGCTGCCGGAAACTTCTTCACATCTCTCTTGATCGATGGCCAGTGGGTGCCCAGGCCTGCAATACGTATTTATCACTTTGACGTCCTCCTTGAGGACTTTAGCCTGAAGCCAACAGCCTTATCAAAGACCTAGTGGTGATGTAGCGGCTGGAAGACTGAGCACCACAAGCAGTGGTGTCATCCTACTGGTACACTGGGCGGGACGTCCAGGTGATTGGCAGCCCACCCGTCGTGTACCACTGCGTTACGCCGTTTGCGTAACCAGTTATGCCGCTTGCGCACGTTACGCAAACAGCGTAACGCAGCGGTATGCGACGGGCAGGCTGCCAATCACCCGGACGTCCCACCCAGCGTACCAGTAGGATGACACCACTGACCACAAGGTCCCTGGTTGAGATTTCGCCTCTGCCATGAATTCACTTGGTGGTGTTTAGCATGCTATGATCTCTCAGGGCGCAATCCTGACCTGGAGTTAGGCCAGCAAAGTTTGGCTGCCACAAGGGACACTTTAAAGTATGTTTGGATCACTCTCCGAGTCAAAGAGGCCAGCACACAGACATGTGACATCCTCCCTGACTCCCAAGAGTGGTCCAAACGTGCTTTACGGTGGCACTTGTGCTGGCCAAACTTTGCTGGCTCAACTGTGCCGGCCTAACTCCAGGTCAGGATTGCACCCTCAGTCCCTCGCCGTGACTATAGGATGAAGATGATGTGAAACTGCCCAAGCAGTGGTGAAGCTAAGTGGGTGCAGGGGTTAGTAATTGCAGTGGGCAACAAGCTTTAGGAGGGCAACAAGCTTCACATTAGTGGCCAAAATTGTGAACATTTTGGTATGTAGGAATAATACCATCATGTTATATATCCTTAGAAAGGTATTTTAGTGCAGAAATGCAATGAAACTAGCCATGTTGGAATATCTGTATTCTATCAAAATTTATGGCCAATTAACCAGAAACTGTTTTCATTGTGAAAACATTGGTAAGTACGAATAGTACTACCATATTTTATACCATTGGATAAGGTAATTTAATGCTAAATGCAAGGAAACAAACCGCATTGGAATATTTGTATTCTATCAAAGGTTATGACCAATTAACTAGAAAACCCATTGTTTGTTTTCTTATTAAATTAAGAGCGCAATCCTAAACTGGAGTTAGGCCAGCTCAGTTAGGCCATCAAAGTTTGGCCAGCGTAAGGGACGCTGTAAAATGTGTTTGGACCATTCTCAGAGGGAGTGTGGCGCACATCTGCGTGCTGGGCTCTCTGACTCCGAAAGTGGTCCAAACATACTTTACGGTGTCCCTGATCCCAGCCAAACTTTACTGGCCTAACTGTGCCGGCCTAGCTCCAGATTAGGATTGTGCCCTCAATTTGATATCGTTAGGGGTGGGCTGGGGAGCTACAGAATCATCTTTGCCACTGATCCCAAGAGACGGGAGGCCAATCCTATTGAAATTCCCTCATGCCTATGCAGTGGGTCTAGAGCAGCTTGCACTGTATCCTGCAGGGGAATTTCGCCTTCTGGTGGTCTCCTAAAAGGTAAGGGGACATTTGTCTCCTTGTTCCAGCAAACACTCCAGTCATAGCAAGGGGTCTACTCAAATCTGTGCCTGCTAAGTCACTGGTGCAAACCCAAGTGAATCCATGTCAACAAATCTGGCCCAAGAAGGGGGATAGGATATGGCAGTGGTTCTCAAACCTTTTAGACTGGGACCCACCTTTTACAGTGGCACTCATGCTGGGACCCGCCCGCCGGAAGTGATGTCATTAATCTGGAAGTGTTGTCATAGCCGGAAGTGACACCAGTGTGATGTAATCAAATGAATGCAAACTGGCATTCTTAGACTGAACCACTTGCTGAACCATGAAACATCCCTGGCAGAAAGCAAGATGGCGACAAAATACGATATAAAAGCACTGAATTGAAAACAAAATTAAAACAAGACTCACTTGAAAATTCAAGCTGTTAACACTCACAGGAGGAATATACTATGGCAAGAGTAAGGTCTGCAGTTTCCAAGATGGCTGCTCCCAGCTTTCCGCGACCCACCTGACATCAGGTCGCGACCCACCAAGTGGGTCCCAACCTACAGTTTGAATCAAATTAGGATTTGGCTTGCACTAGCACTGCCAGTGCTATTCCTCCTCCTGGGACCAAATTCACCCATTCCCTGCCCCTCCCCCACTCATTCTCCCTCTTCTCCCCCCACCCCCGCCCATTCACCACCCTCCACTGCTCAGCACAGTACTAACCTGCCCGAGTGCGCACTGAGCACAAAGCCTTCCTGCTGACTCTGCTAACCGCTCTGCTGCTGCAATGCGCTTTACGGCACCGTTGCAACAGTCTGCGTTGGAACTCGCTCCGCCAGTGCAGAGGCACCACAGGATTGCACCATAGGTTGGCCCCTTTCGTGTTTCCATTTCATTGCCTGTTGAAAACGTTTCCTTCCAGTTCAACTTTTGACACTTCCTTTCTCCCAGGTTACTTGGGCTTAATTGTCGGCTCTGGGTTCTCTTGCAGGGATCTGGTGGTTTTCAAGGAGCCTGTTGCCACACATTTTGTGTGTTTTGTGTTCCGATGTTCTTTTTTAGGTAGCAAGCTGCCTTGAGCAACTCCTTTTAAGGAGGAGAAAGGTGGGATGGAAACACATTTAACTAAATTAGGGTGCATCCTAATCAGGAGTTAGGGCAGCATAGTTAGGTCAGCAAAGCTTGGCTGGCACAAGGGACACCGTAAAGCACATTTGGACAACACTTGGAGTCAGGGTGGATGGCCCACGTCTGTGTGCTGGCCTCTCTGACTCCGACAGTGGTCCAAAGATATTTTACAGCATCCCTTGTGTCAGCCAAACTTTGCTGGCCTAACTGTGCTGGCCTAACTCCAGGTTAGGATTGTGCTCTTAATATTGATCCATTTTACAGGGTTACTGTAAAGGTAATTGAGCAGTGGTATTCAAACGTTTTAGACCAGGACCTACTTTTTAGAAGGGCACTCGAGTCGGGACCCACTGGAAGTGATGTCATTAACCTGGAAGTTGTGGCAGGAAGTGACATCATCAAGCAAGAAGTACAGTCATTGTAACATACTAAAATGACATTCATGAAGTGCAAATTGGCATTCTTGGACTTCAGCAATTGTACAGCCATGAAACATCCCTGAAAGCAAGATTAGGACAAAATATTATGTAAAAACACTGAACTAAAAACAAAACTAGAAAAAAAAACCCTCACTTGAAAATTCAAACTATTAACACTCAGAAAAGGAATATAACAAGAGTAAGGTCTGCAGTTTCCAAGATGGCTGCTCCCAGCTTTCCACAACCCACCTGACATCAGGCCGCGACCCACCAAGTGGGTCCCAACCCACAGTTTGAATAACGCTGTTATGGAGGCAATGTCTGCTTTCAACACTCAAAAACATTCCACAGGGTGCACATTTCTAGGTTTCCTCATGTAGGTAAATGGTCCGGCATGATGCAGGAGAAACCAGTCCTCTGAATCTGGATCCCTGAAACCTGGGTATAATTTTAACTCAGCAGCAGCAGGACCACGGAAAGCCCTTCTGCAATGCATTATTGGGTTCAGGATTCTTCTGAAAGACAGCTGACCCCTTCTTCTTCCTTTGACCTTCAATACTTTTGATACTCCTGTTGACATCTGTGACGAATGGATGATCTATGAACCCTGAGCTGTGACCAACTCAAAAAATCTTCCTGAAAAATTCTCCAGGGGCATTAACCTGCCACGTGGGCTGGTTGCAGTCGCTTGATATAATAATAACCCAGCGTAGCCACATTTGCGCACATGTGCGCATACGCTGCAGCAAGAGCAATGGGTTGCATTTTCCCCATACTGCTGCCTTCTTAGTGTATATGTACATGAACCATTTGCTGGCCTCTATTTCTCAAAGACCTTCTACTGCAAAGCAGCAACTTTAGTAATACACCTGAGCAATACTGGCAATTCAGATGCCCCTGCAGTGCATTACACGGAATGAACTCCACTGAGGGCGTAATCCTAACCTGGAGTTAGGCCAGCACAGTTAGGCCAGCAAAGCTTGGCTGGCACAAGAGGCACGGTAAAGTATGTTTCAACCATTCTCTGAGTCAGAGAGGCCCTACACAGACGTGCGCCACCCTCCCCGACTCTGAGAGTGGTCCAAACGCGCTTAACGGTGGCTCTTGTGCCGGCCAAATTTTGCTGGCCTAACAGTGCCGTCCTAACTCCAGGTTAGGATTGTGCTCTGATAGCACAATCCTACGCGTGTCTACTTAAGAACATAAGAACATAAGAGCCCTGCTGGATCAGGCCAAAGGCCCATCTAGTCCAGCTTCCTGTATCTCACAGCGGCCCACCAGGTGCCCCAGGGAGGCATGAGACAACAAGATGCTTGCATCCTGTTGCCACTCCCTTACACCCGGTACCCGTAGCCCACCACTAATGTAAGGAGGTTACAACCCATCATTGCCTATAGCCCACAATGGACTTTTCTTCCAGAAATCCGTCCAATCCCCTCTTAAAGGCATCCAGACCAGATGCCATCACCCCCTCCTGTGGCAAAGAGTTCCACAGATTAACTACCCGCTGGGTAAAAAAGTACTTCCTTTTATCTGTTTTAACTCTCCCAACCCTCAGTTTTAGCGGATGCCCCCTGGTTCTGGTGTCATGAGAGAGGGAAAAGAACATCCCTCTATCGACTCATTGTGTTCAATGGGGCTTACTCCCCAGAAAGTGAGTATAGGATTGTTGCCTGAGTCACATCACTCAGATGTGTCACATCGCATCAGATCACATCACATCAGGATGTTCAGGTCCAAAGCAGGCAAGCATCACAGAGAGGGTCATGTCCTGAATCTGCTCTGAGACCCCGTCTGCGTGAGAGAAAAGAGAGAAAGTCAGAGAGAGAAATTAAGGTTTCTTATAGACTTTTTATCTTAGTAATGATTTAGTAGCATGACAATGAGGTACTGCGCAATCCTATGCTGTGCTGGAGCACTGGAGTGCATAGGGGCTTGTGCTCCTGCCTCCCTAGTGGCTTCCTCGGATCTGCACCCATCATTTCATGGGCCGATTCAGGCTGCGCGGCCCAGGGATGAGGCCTAATGGGCGCACTCCAGCCTCACCCGCTCCCTGGGCCGGCACACCCGCTGGCACGCCCACCTCCCGCTCAGTTACGCCTCCTGCTCACCCTCTCTCCTCCCAGAACCGCCCCTGTGCCAGCTGGGTTCCGCTGGCATAAGGGCGGCTCTCCGCCCACGCTCCCAGGCTGACGCTAGAGCTAGTGTCGGCCGCAGAGCCTTAGTGTTGGCAAGGGGGTGCCAGTCATCATCAGTGCTCAGTCATCATCAGGATTGCGCCCTCCATTAAAAAAAAAAATCAAGAGGGGAGGGAGCAGCAGCAGCAGCAGGGACAGGGCTAGCCAAGCGCGTGTGGCATAGCAACAGAAGCCTAGTCAGGGGGTGGCCAGGTAAGTTTGGCAGGTGCAGCAACTTGCAGTGTAATCAGCCCCTTGCCATCAGAACCATTCAGGGCAGTGCTGGCAACACAGCATTGCTGTTGCTGCCCCGAATGGCTCTAACGGCGAGGGGGAGGGGCTGCTTACGCAACACATTCTGGCACCTGCCATACGTACCGCCCCACCCCCGGGCTATGCTTCTATGCAGCGGCAGCTTCCCACCAGTGATGTCATTCAGGGGGAACGGACCAGAACGGGCGTTCCGGATCCTAACGGGCTCCGTGGCTGGTTCCGGGTTCCCAACAAGTGCCAATCAAAAGTGAGTTCCTGTTCCTAAATCATTTGAATGACACCACTGCTTCCCACTCCCTGCTCATGCCTGCATCCAACAGTCATTCTCAGGACTTGGAGTCTCTTTGTGACATTTGTCTGCCGTGGTCCTCAAGATTCTTTATAAGCAACCTTCCTAAATCTAGGTTAAGGACGCAAGCCTAACCTGTGGTGGAATAGCCAGGCCGGCTCACCTGTGCTGCTTCCTAACGACATTAGGAGGTGGTGGCAGCTCAGCGCGGGGCAAGGGGATATTTCCCCCTTGCCCCGGGGTAAGCCCTAGCCAGCCCTATGGGGCTGCTCAGATCTGAATCTGCAAAATGGCCGGTGCAAGTCCATGTGGCCAGGAGCAGAAGCAGATCTAAGGGAGGGCAAAGCTCTAAGTTTTGTAAGAAGCCTGACCTGGCAGTGGAAAGCACTCCTCTCCTGCACTGTTCTAGCCAATCCTCACAGGGAACAGCAACATCTTGGCGTTGCTTACTGGCTACAGCAGCAAGGGAGAGGAGGGATTTACATGACAGGGTAAGGCTTCTTGCAACACTTAGAGCTTTGCCATCCCTGTAGAAATGCCTCTGGCCAGGAGCTGCCTGAATCAGGGCCACCCAGCCTGGGGACAGAGGGTTAGATACGGTCCAACGGCTGTGTCCCGTCTCCACCCCCCTCTCCACCACACCAGCACCCCGTTACACCTACCACCTGCCTCTGGCAAGCCCTCGGCATGGCTCTGCGCCAGAAGAGCTAAGCTGGCACTCGATCGGCACAGCTGCCAGGAGCGGCAGCGCCCATGAGCCAGCACTGCGGCTTGTGCCAGCCCTGCGACCGAATCCGTGGCGCAGACGTGCCTTATGGCACATTTGCAAAAACACTGGGCTAGTGCAAGAGCACTGCACCGGCGCAACACTAGGTTAGCATTGCACCCTGGGGCTATAATCTTGTCCACGCCCTTGATGTCCAATAAGAACATAAGTCCTGCTGGATCAGGCCAAGGGCCCATCTAGTCCAGCTTCCTGTATCTCACAGTGGCCCACCAGGTGCCTCAGGGAGCACATGAGACCACAAGATGCCTGCATCCTGTTGCCACTCCCTTGCACCTGGCATTCTGAAGAATGGTTTAGAAAAGAATGGTTTGAAACACGGGGGGGGGGAGACTCAACTTATGGGGGGACTCTTTAGCCACCCAAGTCTCATGCAGGTACTCTATACCTGACCACAGTTCTCCATGTCAGCACTGCTTCGGCCAGTGGACTCAACGGGGGAGAGGAGGTGGTGTTGATGGATGGGAGGCCAGACTACTCTTCGTCTGAGGAGTAAATCATTTTTGGTGGAGTGAAGCTGTTTTAAGATTTAGTGGTATCCTTTCCATCACCCTTCGCAGACAATGAGGCCTCTCTGTAGTTAATCACCAGAACCATGTAAAAGACTACAGGAGATTTAACTCCATCAGTGTTTTTACTGGGTCTCTGAAAGAGAGCTTCTTCTCCAGCATGGTGATTGATGATCCGCTCCCTTGCAGTCAGGAGAAGGGAATGCAGATTGTGTTTCATTATCCAGTTCCTAAGCCCTTTTTACCACCCCGGCTCACTTGCAGAGGCCAGCGGAACAGTTATCAAAGACGGCTTGCTCAGTCCAGCCCCAGAGAGCCCTTCTGGACCTTGGAGACCTGCAGCAGGGAATCCAGGTGCCCTTTTCTCCGTACCACAGCTGTGCCATGCAGAGACGGACCAAGCGCTGAGTGCGCCCATGGCAGGGCGATGAAACCGCGCCCCCTGCACGTCGCCCCACCCCGTGCGCCGCCCAGCCACGCTTCCCTGCGCCCAGAATAGCTCCATTTTGGAACGAAACGTACACCAGGGTGGGCCAAACAGTGTGGGTTTGCACGTGGTTTACTCCGCGCAATGGTGCCCCACCACCCCGCCACTGCCAGCATCCATGGCTCGCGCCACCCCGGGCTACACCCACGCTCCACCTCTGGTGCCATGAGAACAAGCTTCTAGTGTAGATTTTAAAGGTATGGAGATCTCTCAGATGGTGCAAGTGGGAAACCGACAATAGGAACTTTCAATAGGTTCAGTACTAGGACTGTTGAGATGTTGGTCTTCCTTAAGCAGCTGAAGCAGAACTAAAATGATTCCTCAAGATTGCAGAATACTGACCCGGAGTTAGGCCAGCACAGTTAGGCCAGCAAAGTTTGGCCAGCACCAGGGCCACTGTAAAGTATGTCTGGACCACTCTCGGAGTCAAGGGGGAAGGTGCATGTCTGTGTGCCAGCCTCTCTGACTCGGAGAGTGGTCCAAACGTACTTTACAGTGTTCCTTGTGCTGGCTAAACTTTGCTGGCCTGAATTGTGCCGGCCTAACTCCAAGTCAGTATTGCGCCGACCTTCTTCAATCTTCTAACCCAGCCACTGCGCTCCTGCCAGAGAGCAATGAAGGCACAACCGACATTGAGAGCATGGGCCTGAAGCAGCCCAAAGATTGCCAAAGGATGGCCCTTGTGGTGTGGTGACTTATGCTGGGTTGAGGCCAGCGGCGTCATTCACCCGGTACGCTGGGTGGGACTTACCTCTGAGCGGCAGTTTGCCCGTTGCATCACACCATGTTCCGCCGCTTTCCTGCCCACCGGGGCAGGTGGGAAAGCGGCAGAACGCGGCGTGATGCAACGGGTGGACTGCCGCTCAAAGGTAAGTCCCGCCCAGCGTACCGGGTGAATGACGCCACTGGTTGAGGCTTATGCTGGGTTGGCAGGTATTCCAGACTCCTCCCACTTTGCCTGTGGAGCTTGAGCAGCAACGGAAAAGCAGAGAGACAGGACAGGGTGGGAACAGGCCTCCGTGTTAACTTTACAACCTTATGGATGAGCTTTAAAGGAGGGAGGCTTTAGAGGCCCCTAGGAAACCACAATTAATTGGCCCGGCTTTGTGTTATCTCCACAGATGCAGGGGAGCAAAAACAGCTCATGCTGTTGACAACTCTATCTATAGCGTAATCCTCGAACGAACTCATCCATCATGCTGCTCTCTCCCGTGGCAAAACAGGGCTGGAATCCTGTTTTTCAGCTGTGGAAATCAATCATTGGCTTGCAGAAGTCATCATGGCCGAAAAGTGTGTGTATGTATGTGTGGGTGTGTAAAATTTTATGGCTCCAAGAAAACCAGATTCACCTCTCTCTTTTTGACGAGGCCTCTGTCTTTGTGCGAGGGGTGTGTTTTCTGCAGGCACCCACAAGACGAATCTGAAGCTCCACCACACCAGTCTCGCTCCGTTGTGACAAGGTATGCGCCATCTGTTCAGGGTCGTGGCTTGGGGTAAGCCAAAGGAAATCCAGGAAGGGGATTTGGAAGAAGATAATCAAGGCAGGCAATCAGGATTGTATCGCTGTAGTTCTTTTAGAGCTCTGAAGGTGGCGTGGGAGAGACACCGTCACCCGTTCAAGCTCACCCTACTGCCAAATGTCTGCTGCATTGTTTTAACCTGTCCTCCCCCTCCCCAGATGGACTCCATGAATGGAAGTAAGCTGGCAGGAGCTTGGTGGAATGGGGCATTTTCAGGGGAGAAAGAGCAAGATCAGCAGTTAAGGACTTCCCAGCAAGCAATTCTCCCTGCATGTGTCCCATGATTTTTTAAGAATACCGGTTGGTTGGTTGGTTGGTTGGTTGGATTTTGTTTCTACAACGCCTTTCTGCCCCATAATGAGGCAGCCAAGGTTAGGGTTACCAGATACAAACTGGGACAGAGTACCTATACCTTTAACCATTGTATAAAAGAGCAAATTTGGGCAGGTGCAGCTTATCATGGAAGAGTTTCAAAAGCTGCACCCGCCCAAATTCCCTCTTCTATATGATGGCTAAAGAAATAGGCACTTTGTCCCAGTTTGTATCTGGTAACCCTACCCAAGGTGGTTCACAATATTAGAATTTTAAGCAATAAAGTCAGATAAAACAATAAAAGGATAAACAAGTAAAACTACAGACATGTCATGTAGCGGGTATGCGGGGGTACGCGCGTACCCGTTCCTAGGATTAGGGCTGGCCCCGCCCATTCGCCCACCCACTTGTTGACTCCGTCGGTGCTCCGCTCCGCCCCCCTGCAATGTTTGAATTGCCTGCACGTTTGAGTTGCCTGCACGTTCTCAGAGCCAGGCAGACAGGCAGGCAGGCAGGCAGTGGAGCGAGGGAGACCGATGGCAGCAGCAACGTGAGCAGGTAGACTGCCTGGGGCTCCCTCCCGAGGAAGCGCGGCGGTTCCTGGGGCGGGAATTGGTAGCCCACGCGGCAGCCCCGGAGAAGGCCCGGGACTTCCGGGACTTCTCCCAGGACGCCGCGTGGCCTACCAAAGAGGCACGGCGGTTCCTGGGGGTGGTTCCTGTGTTCCGGCTATGACCTCACTTCCAGTGGGCTGGCCCCGACACAAGTGCCAATCAAAAGTGAGTACCTGTTGCTAAATCATTTAGATGCCATTACTGGTAAAACAGTAACATTAAAACAATTTAAAATTTAAAAAACAAGCAGGCCCCAATGGATCCCACAGCTGCAATTAAAAATGCCAGCCAGCGTGTTTACTGAAGCAACAAGTAGTTCTGCTTTCCACTTTCCTGCACCAGGAGCCTCCAGTACTCAAACTTCCCTCAGGAAAGTTTTTAATGTCAGCCACACAGACAACATTCCCTTCCCACACAGATGTTGGGCTCTTTAGTTCCCTCAGCAAATGCTACCACAGCAGTCCAACCAATCAGTGTTGCGGCCTGAACTTCTGCAAGCACAAACTGTGTCTCTCCAGCCTAAAGCCAAAATGCTGCAACTCTGAGCTGGGTTGCCCCAATTTTTGTTATCATCTGCCTTTGACGGTAGAACTAGGTCCAACGGCTTCAAATTGCAAGAGTGGAGATTCCGGCTGGACATCAGGAGGAATTTCTTGACGATAAGGGTGGTTCGTCAGTGGAATAGATTGCCAAGGGAGGTGGTGGATTCTCCCTCACTGGAGACCTTCAAGCAGAGGCTCGACAGGCACCTGATGGAGATGCTCTAGGAGGATTTCATGCTATGTGCAGGGGGTTGGACTAGATGACCTTGCAAGTCCCTTCCAACTCCATGATTCTATGATTTAGCACGAAGATCAAGGAAGTGAGACGTCTCACTTGGGACCCAGCACTTCCCAACAGCTTCACACCACAGCAGGTGTGTGTCTCTGTGGCCACCTAGGACCAGAGTCCTGATTACTCTAGCATGATGAGGGGCGAGGAGGAAGGTGGAATTGACTGTACCTGCATTGCCTGCATTCTTCACCCACCCTCCTGTACAGCGAGAACACCCCTGGTTGAGGCAGCACAGAGGAGAGGGATGTATGATACCACCTCCTGTCATGTCCATCCAGCTCAGAATTGTCTACACCAGTGGTTCTCAACTGTTTTAGCACCAGAATTCACTTTTTAGAATGGCACTCATGTCAGGATGAGTGTGATGTCACATCACCACCAGAAGTGATGTCATGGCCAGAAGTAACATCATCAAGAAGGAAGTGCCATCGTTGTGTCATAATGAAAGGACACTCCTGGAGTGCAAACTGGTATTCTTGGACTGCAACAATTGCCCACATCACTGACAGAAAACAAGATTAGGACAAAATGTTATGTAAAAACTAAAAACAATTTTTAAAAAATGCACCTGAAAATCTAAACAGTTAACACTCACAAAAGGAATATAGCAAGAGTCAGGTCTGCAGCTTCCAAGATGGTTGCTCCCAGCTTTCCGTGACCCACCTGACATAAGATCGCAACCCACCAAGTGGGCCCCAACTCACAGTTTGAGAAACACTGGTCTGCACGGACTCTCTGGGGTGGGGGTGGGGTTGGGGGTGGGGGGTCGGGAGTCCTTCCCTATCCTATCTAGAGACACCAGGGATTCAGCCTGAGGACATTCAGCAAAGGCAGGTCCTTCACCACCCCATTACAACACAGTGCCACAGGGCTCTAGCAGCGGTGGGGCCCAATGTGGGGCATTCCTGTGGGGCCCTCAACCCTCCCTGCAGGGCCCCCACTCACCAAGAAGAGCTATGTTCATTCCACATGCAAAACATGGCATGTGGAAGTAAAGTAATTGGTGGGGATATCATAACCAGTGGTGTCATGCAGCCGGAACGCTGGGCGGGAGGAACGGGTGAGCGGTAGCCCGCCCATTGCGTACCGCTCCGTTTCGCCATCTTCCCCGCCCCGCTGATCATAACATCACCGCCAATTGCTTCCAGGTGGCCCATTTTGGTGGCTGTTCAGAGGTGGAGAGACCAAGGTAAAGCTGCTCTGCTCGCCCCACTGACTTATAGCCCATAGAGATCCCAGCTGCAGCCATAGGCAATATGCTCCCCCTGCTAGTGCGGGGGCCCCTGAAGCGTGGGGCCCAATGTGACGACATTGGTCACATTGGCTTAAAGCCGGCCCTGCAGCAGCATACCAAAGGCATCTGGGACATGGGGGCACAAAAATATTTAACATCTCCCCATACATCATTGTACCCTTGGCTGTCAGAATGCCTCCTGGAGGCCTCCAAAAGGAACTTCCTGTTTTCAGCAAAAACTGGAAGGGCCTTTCAGAGGCCTCTAAGACATCCTCTCAAGATACCAACCAGGGCAGTGTACCCCATTGCCTGCTGAGCTTCGCCACTGCTACACCCCCATTCCCAGGCAGGTAGCAAAGGGGATGCCCAGGGATGCAAACATGGCAATTTGCCCTTGGCAAGAGCCCTCCCCCCACCTCTGTTCCTACACCAACCTTCCCAATGGGGCTGGGAGAGTGGGTAGGCTGGTGAAGCAGGCCATGATGCATCCAGTTCTACCACCTGCAATGATTTCAAGCAGTGTTCTTCAACCTTACAGGAATGAAAAAGGTGGAAGACCACTGGACCAGAGCACCACCAGGTAAAGGGGGAGAGATCTGGTATATCCCTTCAGGTTCCAGGAGATGGTGTCCCAGTCCTGCTCAGGTTCTTAGCAATTGTGCTAAAATAGATTTCAATAGTGCCAGGCCTTTTTCTGGGTTCTCTAATATACATTGAACAGGGATGGGGGGCATAACAGGGGTGGGGAGTGGGCGGTGATAAGGATTGGGTGCTGCCAGGTCGCGCAACGAGGGAGAACACGCAGACCAATATGATCTATAAGTTCTACTTTATTGTTGTACACAAGCCATATTTATCCTTCAGGTTTACAGCGCAGTATGTTGCTGATTAACACATCAGAAGGTTGCTTTGATTAACTCAGCGAGTTTCGGTCAAACAAGACTAACAAGATTAACAAGGGTAAACAGGCTTGATGGACTTATACCTCAGGGTTACATCGCACATGTTGTTAATCAATAACTTGGTAAATTACAATAAACAAGCTTAATGGTTTCATTGACTGTTACTATCGTCTTTTCGCATTGGCGCTTCCTGCCGTTTACATAGCATATGTCATTCATCATTTAACTCGGAAAGTATCAATCAACACCTTGCAAATTGGCTTAACTAGCTTAACGAGCGGTAGACCGGCAAACAAGCTTAAACAGTTTCGCTAACAAGCTTAGGGGTTTGCTAACAGGCTTAAGGGTTTAAGGGTTTCATTAACTTTTTACAATCTCCTTTCCGTCTTAGCGCTTTCTCAATCTTCCGGCCGTATCAGCGCAGGCTGCTCCGTTTCCGATCTCTTTGTTCCGTGCGTTTGTCGTGTTGCGCAAGGGTCAGCCGTGTCGCGCAAGGGTTAGTTGATTGCAGCAGTCTCTTACTTCGTTCTGGCCCATGTTTCCCCAATCCCATAGTCCTTAGCAAAAACCACTCTCTCCACAACATCTCCCCCTCTTCTTTTGAACAGCTGCTCGGAAGTTTTAAAGGCAACATTTTGGATACATTGAAAACAGCAAGGTCCAAATAAACACATTAAAATACATATGACAATTATCATTAGCACTGGTTGAAACATATGTAGCAGCCAGGCTGGCAATCCTAATGAGTTGAACCAGTCTGCAACGGGGTCGGTCTGAATTCGGATTTTTTGCAAGTTTTGCGTTAGCCTTTTGAGTTTACTGACAACGGAATCTGAGTGATCGGAAAGATTAAAGCAACACAGACCTTCCAGTTCGTCACATCCATGGTTATGGATTGCAAGTAAATAATCTATGGCCGCCCGGTTCTGTAAAACTGCTCGGCGCACCCCCCTGACATCCATTGCTATATCTGCGAGAACGCTAGCAGTTATATTTATTTGATTTCTAGCCCAGCACGCCAGCCGGCGTATCTGGTCTGCGTTAATTCCTGCTTGAACTCCAGGAGCGAGCCAAGATGCAAAAACAATGGCAGTGGTGCTGCTGAGTTCTACTTTATCATTGCAATCAGCAGGCAGGGCAATATCGCGCTTGGCTCTCCTCTTGGTGAGATTCTGCACGACAGTCATATTTACAGTGTCCAAGTTCAAAAACACAAGCTTACCAATGTAACACGGACCCCCGACCGGTCGCCAGGGTATCCCAGTAAATGCACGGTTTTCACAAATTAAAAACACCCCAGGTGGCAATGCTCGGGGAGTGAGAATTTTCAGATTGACATATGCTGGCCGGGTATGAATGGCAGCATGCCATAGATTGCTCCCTGTAATGTTGGTATATTGCTCCCAGGTGGGTCTGCCTGGGGTTACACTCTGATAATATGCGGCACCATCAAAGGCGATCATGCCGGTGCCGTTTACAAAATCCATCGGTCTCCCGGTGGAAGCGCAATTCTCAAATTGAGTGACATTTTGCTTTATCCCGGGGGGGATTGCCCATAATAGGTCAATTTCTTCCGGGGGATCTTGTGGGACTCGATACAGGGCTTTAATTATGCTAGCCAGCAAGCAGGTGGCCCTATAAAACGGCCACTGCATTTCTTTTGTAATGTTGTCACAAATGCATGCACAGTGTGTGTCTTTGGAGACCTTACATTCTGCCGACACCTGAGAAGCATGTATATAAGATTGCAGCTCAATTATCAGTTCCTGTGGGGTCATGGGTACTCCTATCATGCAGGATCGAAACGGATCTCCCGCCGCTGTCATCGCCAGGCAGACGTGGGTCTGGTTCAGTCGTTCTGCCAGCGTCGCCCACAGGTTCCGCTTCCCCATCTGCAGATGCTGCGTCTCGATCGCTTTGCTCTGATTCAGGATCAGAAGGCTCGCAAGGAGGAGGAGACAGATGCGGACGTACCCATTTCGCAGGGACCCATCGCGATCCATTTCCTGTGGAAATACAAGCATACCCTCTTCCCCACGTTATTAATTTGCACGGACCACCCCACGCATTTCTCCGTGGGTCGTAACACTCTACTACCACCTCCTCAGAAAATTCATTATTTGTTTTGCCATGGTGAAAATAAATAGGTTGCTTATCTTGTAAAATTGGTCTCACATTTACCCAATTTAAGACATACATGGCTTTGGCTACTACCCCGAGAATGCCCAACTCCCCCTTTTCTTTTAAAAAGAGGGAAATATATCTTTTGACATCTTGATGTGTCCGTTCAATAATGGCTTGGCCAGTAGAATTGTAGGGAATTCCGAAGACATGTTTTACCCCCCATTGGCTCATAACTTGGGCTACGGAATTTGCATGATACGCAGGAGCATTGTCAGTTTTAATTGCATCGGGCTTCCCTAAGACCGCAAAAGCCTGAAGCCAATGCTGGATGGCAGCCTTTGCTGCTGTGGATGTTGCAGGAGTGCACCAGACAGCATGTGAATACGTGTCAACGGAAACGTGTAGAAACTTTATTCTCCCTAATGCTGGAAGCTCAGTAACGTCAGTCTGCCAAAGCTGCAGGGCTCGAGTCCCTCGAGGGTTGGTTCCTTGCGTTTGCAAGGGAGGAAGTCGTGCGCAGTCTGGGCAGGAGGCGACGATCCCTCGAGCGGTTGTCAACGGAATTTTGAATTGTTTTGACAGTGTTTTCGCCGACTGATGAAAAAACTGGTGGGATTGACTAGGCAGCTGGCAGACGTAGACTTGGCTCACGCTGGTGTCAATCACGTTGTTCCCTGCAGCAAACGGGCCAGGCAGAGATTGATGGCTGCGCATATGAGTAGTCCAGTACGGGTGAGATCGGAGTACGATGCAATGTTGCAAAGTTAACAGGGTCGCGCTGATCCTGTTATCTGTGTGAAAATGCAGTAGAGCAAAGGGTAATTTCAGCAAAATGCCATGCACGTACAATGAATCCACTACCACGTTGACAGGTTCGTCAGGGTGATCCTTGAATACTTTTAGCGTGGCTAAGAGCTCCAGTTGCTGGGCTGATCCGTGAGCAGTGTGCAAGCTGGTCTTCCAAACTCCTTTTTCCTCCCATGCATAGCCGTAAGTTTGTGTTTTGGCGCTTGCGTCTGCAAATAAAGTCTTTGCACCGAGTATCGGTTGATCCGATCGCAAAGGGCGCCACTGTAGCGGTAAATTCGTTGAGAAGAGGGGATCGGCAGGCAAATGCGGATCGATGGGAATGTCCGCCACTGCCAGGGCGAAAGTGACTGATTGCTGCATAGCTTCTGTTATGTTTTCCGCCGAGCAGTCAGTGAGACGGAGGTGAATTGCTTGAGGCAACTGTCCAGTCATTTGAACCGTTCTCTGTTTTGCTTTTAGTAACATCTGTCCTAAGCTGTCAAAGAATGCGGTGACTGTCTTTTGGGGTAGAGAAGCATGCACCCATTCCAGGATATTTAACTTGGTGCTTTCGTGTTGTCCAATAATTACTGCAATGGGCAGCTGGGTGCCGTAGACATACAAGTTGACAGGAAGGGTCGGGTCAAACCGCTGTGATGATGCGTGCATAATCTTGCTCTCAATTGTTCTTAAGGCTTCCTTAGCCTCAGAAGTTAACTCACAAGGGTCCGTGACTGCTTTAGCTCCCTGCAGGAGGGAATACAGTGGCTGCAATTCTTGCGTAGTAATGTTTGCTCGCGGGCGAAGCCACTGAATGTCTCCCAAGACCTGTTGGAGGTTGTTTATCGTAGTCAAGCAGTCCGTTCGTATTTTTGTTTTCTGCGGGACTACCGTTTCTGGAAATATTTTCAGTCCCAAGTAATTCCAGGGTGCAGTTCGTTGGACCTTTTCAGGTGCAATACGAAGTCCAAAACGGGACAGCTGTGTCTGAAGGTCTTGCAACATGCCTGACGTAACTTCTTTTGGATCACAGCACAAAATATCATCCATATAATGACAGACCAAAGTTTGGGGGTACCGCTTTCTCCAGCCCTCCAATGCTTTGTCCACATACCATTGACATATGGAGGGAGAGTTCCGCATGCCCTGTGGGAGGACGACCCACTCGAACCTTTGAGTGGGTCCTCTCAGATTAATTTCAGGCACGGAGAAAGCGAAATATTGGCAGTCAGCTTCGTGAAGAGGAATCGTGAAAAAACAGTCCTTAAGATCTATAATAACCAAGTCCCAGCCTTTCGGGAGCATGTTTGGGGAAGGCATTCCTGGCTGCAGCGCCCCCATGGGCTGCATAATCCGGTTGACAGCTCTCAAGTCCTGGAGCAGGCGCCATTTCCCCGATTTCTTTTTGATAACGAATACAGGAGTATTGTAGGGGCTGGTGGAAGGGCGAATGTGCCCTTGAGCTAATTGTTCCTGAACAAGCTCTTTTAAATGTTGAAGTTTCTCCGATGGTAGCGGCCACTGGCTCACCCAAACAGGCTCTGACGTAGTCCACGTTAGTTGCAATGTGGGCGCGGAGGTACTGCCGGTGACCGCTGCTGAAAAGGCGGGGTGACTATCATAGCTCCCCATTGCGAAAGAACATCTCGCCCCAACAGCCACAAATGTGTGTTCAAAACATAAGGAATGACATGGGCAACGTGTCCTTCGTTGTCAGAAATGGTGAGCCGGCAAGCTGCTTGGAATGTTCCTTGATGATTCGTTGTGCCCCCTATTCCCGTCACGGCTGCTGCTGGCTCCAGAGGCCATTCCGCGGGCCAGGCTTGCAGTGGGACAACCATCGCGTCCGCGCCGGAGTCCATCATCGCGGGCACCTTTATTCGGATCCCGCTGGGTCCCTCTATGGTGACCTCCCGGAGCGGGCGATCTTCCGTCATGGGTGTAGCAAAGGCGATAGTTACTGCTTGCGCGCCCGTGGAGCTGAAGCCTCGTTGCTGGGGTAGATCTGGGGTCGCCGGCACAGCCTTTCGGAACGGGATCAGTTGGGCAATTCTATCACCGGCAACAATCACAACGGGAGGTGCCCATGTTCGCACCATGACGTTGATTTCTCCTCGGAAGTCCGCATCCACACATTCAGGAATGACCATCAGTGCACGCCTGCTCGTTGAAGATCGTCCTGTTAATAAAGCAGAAAGTCCTTCCCCCAAGGGACCAAATACACCCGTGGGCACACGTACTATATCAGGGGTGGTTAGGGTAATTGTACTGGCTGCTGCCAGCTCCACGCTGGTGGACCCACTTGTGGTGGCGCGGGGACTGTGGGGGCAGCCACGGGATACATCTGACAGGTTGACGTTTGGTTGGAGGAGCACGCTTGGTTGGAGGAGCACGCTTGGTTGGAGGAGTATTTGTTGTCCGCGCTCCCCCCGCGGCTCTGCTGGTTTCCCGGCAGTGGTGAGCCATTTCTATGGAATTTAGATCGGCATTCTGCCGCCCGGTGACCGAACCTGCCGCATCTATTACAGTACCCCTGAAATTTCGTTTCTCCCTGGGGGGCGGATGTCTGGCGCACCCCTTGGTTGTTTTGGGTCGCCCGGTTGGGGCAGTTTCTTCGGATATGGCCGTGCTGGCGGCACCCGAAGCACACTGGTCCTTTACTTTGATCGTTTTGCCCTGCTGGCATCATTTGTTTTAGAGCGGCAGCCAGCGCAACACTATGAATTTGCGCCTTCTGTTCCTCCCACACTAAGCGCTCCCGTGCACAGGCTTCGATCATTTCCACAAGGGTCGCCCCCCACTGGTAATTGAGCCAGAAGTCGTTTGCATGTAGGGTTTGCATTTTGCATAGCCAATTCTTTCACCATGGTGGCTCGGATTTCCGGTTGCATATTAGGCGCCTTATCGACCGCCTCTTTTATTCGATCCACAAATTGCATAAACGGTTCCTGTTCCCCTTGCACGATCTTAGTATACGGAGGGCTTACCGTGCCCATCTGCGGCAATTGCTCGAATACCCATAACGCACACTTCTGTGATTGTTCTCTAATACGGGGCGCTAAACGAGCTTGACGCTGGGGATCAATGAACAGCCCTTTTCCCGTTAACATATCCAAGGTGGCCGTGGACAGGGGATCAGCAGCGGGAAGAGCCATATTTTCCATCATTTTTACTTCTAATCGCTGCTCCCATTTTTGCAAAAACAGCATATTTTGAGTGGGTGTCAGCAACGTCTCCATTAGCAATTTGATATCATAAGGCACCAAATCGGTATGCGTTAACAAAGTCCCGATCTGCTGCCTCACCAGACGATTGTCTGTGCCATAGTCCATTATGTTCTTTTGGATTTTATTAATCATGTTCCAGTCAAAGGACACCCATTCTGGCGCATTGCCCCGGCGAACCACTGGCATCATGATCGGTTGCATTGTCAAATCTCCCTCTAATGACGCATTCTGTATCACCGCTCGCCACCGCTTTCTATGATCGAACGTCTCGTCTCTCTCTGGCGGGGCTGAATCCCAGGAGGGGAGGGGGTTCCCTGTCAGTCGTCTCATTCTACGGAACCTGCCTCCACCCTCCGTGCCCTTCTGAGTATTTTTCTTGTCCCTTTCTCTTCTCTCATCCCATTCTTCCAACAATTCCTGTGTCCTTATTCTCTCTTCCTCTCCGGGCGATAGGGGCACTCCCAATTCCCTTTTTTCCCAGGGACTCCACCGTCCTCTTTCCCCATATCGCGCCATCAACCACTCCTCCGCATCCTTCCAATTGCATTCCCACCTCAGTACCTGCTTCTTTGCTCTTTCCCTATTTTCAAAAACCTCTCGATCATCCCAATGCTTTGGATCCATTCGCGGGGGACGCGCATCTGGTGGGACTTCATAGGCTCCCTCTCTATTCTTTTTCCATTTTGACAGATCAGGGCAAATTTTGTCTGGAATGTCCTCATCCATGGGCAAGGGGACATCGGCTGGGTCAGATGGAGCCGAGGGAACAGCAAAGGGGGCTTCCACGGGGAGTGGGCTGGTATACGGAGGGAGGCTGTCAGTGGGACCCCCCATCGCTGTCTTTTCTGCCTCTGTCAGAGGGCACAACTCGGTGTCTGCGGACGCAGGGTTCATGAAATGCCGAGAATCACAGTCCTCGCTAATTTCCTCCCCGCTGTCCGTCCCCAAAGCCCTCTGCAGTGCCTTTTTTGCCTCGACCTCCCCGTGGAGCCTGGTCATGACTCTATTCATTATCCCGTAAGTGGAGACCAATCGCTGTGCCTCCGCATTCCCACCTTGTACTGAGTCCCACAAATTCGTCCCAATGTCTATCCAAGTTTGTTTTACAAACACGTCCTTCAATCGTTTAAGGTGACCTCTCCGCCGTGCCCACTGACAGACAGCGGCGGCATCCTTCTCCTTTAAATGGCAGTCGTACTTCAAAGCTAATTCGCACAACAATCGGAGCGCTGCCTGCTCCGAGACCGATACGGTCGTTCCCATCCCGTATTCCCTGACTCACCGGTCAGTTCCCTGACCCACTGGTCAGTCGTGGCCACTTTTCCTTTTCCCGCCTTTCTTTTGGCGTCCGCCTCTCGGGCGTCCGGGGGATCCTTTGGCTCCTGGCCGCGGCGATCCACTCCCGTCCGGGATGCTAAGCCTCGGGCTCCTTAGGCGTTCGATCGCAGAATCACGTCGGGGTCACCAATTGCCAGGTCGCGCAACGAGGGAGAACACGCAGACCAATATGATCTATAAGTTCTACTTTATTGTTGTACACAAGCCATATTTATCCTTCAGGTTTACAGCGCAGTATGTTGCTGATTAACACATCAGAAGGTTGCTTTGATTAACTCAGCGAGTTTCGGTCAAACAAGACTAACAAGATTAACAAGGGTAAACAGGCTTGATGGACTTATACCTCAGGGTTACATCGCACATGTTGTTAATCAATAACTTGGTAAATTACAATAAACAAGCTTAATGGTTTCATTGACTGTTACTATCGTCTTTTCGCATTGGCGCTTCCTGCCGTTTACATAGCATATGTCATTCATCATTTAACTCGGAAAGTATCAATCAACACCTTGCAAAT
>JAJKFI010000077.1:4342620-4372834 GCA_029204185.1 Lerista edwardsae
GTTGAAGACCACTGATTAAAGGCACAGGCACAGACCTGGCTGCTCGGACGTGTCTGAGGACGTGTCTGTCCAAGGCAGCTCAGTTGATTGCCAGCCCGCCATCTCCAGCACTCAGGTTCGCTGTAATGGGGGAGAGGGGGTTAAGCTGCCAAAGGGGTTGGCTGAAATACAAAGAAAACAAGGTATGCGGATCATTGGAGAGTCGCTAATCCACATGTGAAAAAACGAGGACTCTTTCTGAAGGCACGAAGATCCCTGCTGTTTCTCCGCCAACAGCTGCCGGGGAAAGGCCCAAAGCACGCGCTCTGCAAAGCCAGCCCTGAGAAGCCATCTGGTGTTCATCTGAGATCCATCCAGCCTGAATGGCTTGAGAGAGAGTGGAAACCTCCAAATCTGTCCACAATCAGGAAAAATCACAGTCAGGCCCTCCCACCTGACCCTGCCTCCAAATGGCCCAAAATGGGCCTCCCAGTAGTTGGTGGTGGTGATGACATCATCATCATGTCAACGCCATCTATCTCCAGTTGCTGTCCTTCACATGCAGCACCCCAAGCATTCTCGCCGTGGTTGTATGGTGAGTGTGGGGCCACGGGTAGGGTGGGGAGCCCACCGGAATGCCCTGCATTGGGCCGCTCTGCTCCTGGAGTCTGGGCTCCTGGGGCCAACCCTGTCTATCACTCGTATGCAGAACCTCCATGATCAGATTCCATCTCTGAGGGCAAAATCCTAACCTGGAGTTAGGCCAGCAAAGTTTGGCTGGCACAAGGTCCACCGTAATGCGCGTTTGGACCACTCTCGGAGTCAGGGAAGATGGCATACGTCTGTGTGCTGGCCTCTCTGACTCCAAGAGTGGCCCAAACATAAACATACTTTACGGTGGCCCTTGTGTCGGCCAAACTTTGCTGGCCTAACTGTGCCAGCCTAACCGTTAGTCAGATGAGTAAAGAAAATCCGAAATGTGACGGTTTTATTGCGCTCGGGGATGTAAAACAAAGAAGTAGTAAGAAAAATTTTCAAATAAAAAATCTATATTCCTAAAAAAAAAAAAAAAATCTATATTCCTAACCGTTAGGTTAGGATAGCACCCTGAATATGATACTGGGGGAGGCAACAGTTGGGGAGGCTTTCATGCCCTGCTCGTTGGCTTCCCAACAGTATCCAGCTGGCCACCTGACTAAATGGACCATTGGTCTGATGACCTAGCAGGGAGCAAGCAGTTCCCTGATGACCAGAAAGGAGCAACAGTGGGGCATATGGGCAGTGGCGCCAACTTCCTTTTAGCACCAGGGGTGCCCATGGCCATGCCCCTGATGTTAATGCGGCCACGCCCCCTGATGTGACCATGCCCCCTGCCATCTTCTGAGGCCAGGGTGCATGATCACCATGGCAATCACGCGCCCCGGCCTCAGGAAGGTGTCTGCCGGCCCACCGGCCACCTCTCCCGAAGCCGGGGTGAGCAATCACAATTGCGATCACACGCTCCGGCCTCAGGCATGGGTGCTCGAGCCACTGATTTTCATGGGTGCTGGCTGCTGGGAGGGCTGGCTGAAACGTGGGTGCTCTGCCCCCATGGAAAAAAACCTGTGGGGGCTGAAAAATCCGCAGCCCCCTCCAGTTGGCACCCGTAATAAGCATTATGGGCACTCCCAAAATGTTTTGAAGAAGAGGCAGATGACAGCAGTGCCACTTGTCATGCACTAGTGGGACAAAGGAGATACGGCACTGTATCTCTCTTCTAGGCAAGGATTAAAGACACAGGAGCCCTGTGGACCTTAGCATTTGGGCACCCCTGCCATCAAGCAAGGGCCAGATTGCAAGTGCGTCAAGCTCCCACGGGCAGACTGTAGCCACGAAGCTGGCGGCTACGCAGGGAATCCGGGTTCAGCAGGTGTTGGAAGCGCTGCAGAAACAGCCTGTCCATTCCACCCGGGGCAGGAATGCCCCCTGGACCGCTCATGCAGGCGAGACCTATTAGGTCATGGGCTGCCCATTGCCAGTGCCAGGGGCATTCTTGGCATTCTGCTTCCTGTTGATTGTGAACTGATCATATGACTGGCTCAGGACTGTTCGGTTTTCTCTGCTGGGAGAGGGAGAGGGCTGCATTTGAACGTTATGGTGGGTCCCGGGCAGATTCTCATTCTAAAAAGTGGGTCCTGGTGTTAAAAGGTTTGAGAACCACTGCATTAGAACACAAGAACTTAAACGGGACCATGCTAGATCAGACCAAGGGCCCTTCTAGTCCAGCTTCTAGTGCCTGCAGTCTGTTGCCACTCCCTTGCACCTGGCATTCTGAGGTAAATTTCTGAGGTAAATTTCTGAGGTAAATATGAGGTAAATAAAACAGAATTTGCTATCCTTTCTGAGGGGAGATTGCATCCCAGTCTGGCCCTTAAGAACATAAGAGGAGCCCAGCTGGATCGGGCCAAAGGTTCCTCTAGTCCAGCTTCCCTTATCTCACAGTTGCCCACCAGATGTCTCAGAAAGCACACAAGACAACAAGATCCTTGTTTTGCACTGCCACTCCCCTGCATCTGGCATTTTGAGGCCACTTATTACCCTTTGCACCACCCATTACACTGGTTTTTACCTCATTGCATTACTCATTACACTGGGTTTGTAGCTCCTGCCAGGGCTCGAACGCACAGGTTTGCCACACGGTTTCGCCTAGGCCAGGGACAGAAAGGAGGTACGGTGAAGTTCTCCTTAAAGGGACTGGATACAGTCTGTTCACTGTGCCCAAAATGCAATGCCGCATGTGTCTTAAAAACAGCACTTCACTGTGGACAGCTTGGGAGCTGAACTGCAGAGTGCCACAATGGCCCAATTGAAGACAACATCACCTGTCCAGCCCCTCACCATTCCAGACATGTCCGAGGGGAAACCTAAGACCTCCAGAATGCCCCAAAGGTTGTGCAACGCCAGCCCACGGGACAGGAGAGGACATTTTCTGCCTTAATCCTAGCAGGTGACCGGATTGTGCAAGAGGACCACTTGCTCTGGTAACATGATCCCAGCTGGCCCGCACGGCAGAAGCTATTCTTATTCTCTGCTAGGCCCAGGCCTTTTCAGCACCCGGTGATTTGCCACAATCGTAAACCCGCAGCAGTAAATTGCCAAATAATTACTCAGTTTACACTCGCATGTCTCCAAGTGATTGTCAGCAGCAGGTTAACAGCTCCGGTGCCCAGTTGGGATTCCTGGTGGGGTGTGGGAGAATCCTTTCTTTTTCGGACTCGGAGGCCAGTTTCTGGGGCTGGTGTCACAGAGGGCTCTTCAACCTGTCCGCCATAGAACACAGCAAGTCAAACACAAAAAGAGTGTATGCACAAATGCCATCTGTCTCAGGGGCAGTCAATGTTTTCTGAGCCTTGGAAAATAACTATCCCTAGACGAAATATCTCTCTCTCTCTCTCTCTCTCTCTCTCTCACACACACACACACACACACACACACACACACACACACACACGAATCTATGACAGTGTGTTTTCAGCAAAAACTCTGGGTTTTGCTGAGTTGCAACTTGCTTGCAACCTGCTGGGTTGCAAACACTTGCTGGGTTGCAACCTGATGTCAGGTGGGTTGTGGAAAGCTGGGAGCAGCCATCTTAGAAACTGCAGACCTTCCTCTTGCTATATTCCTTTTGTGACTGTTGACAGGTTGGATTTTCAAGTGAGAGTTTTCTTTTAAATTTTGTTTTTAGTTCAGTGCTTGCACATCATATTTTGTCCTCATCTTGCTCTCTGTCAGGGATGTTTCATGGTTGTGCAGTTGCTGCAGTCCAAGAATGCCAGTTTGCATTCCAGGAGCATCATTTGATTATACCACAATCAATCAATCAATCAATCAATCAATCAATCAATCAATCAATCAATCAAGGAGTATTTATATACCGCTTTTCAACGAGTTCATAAAGTGGTTTACAGGTAACAATAAAGTTAAATGGCTCCCTGTCCCCAAAAGGCTCACAATCTAAAAAAATGCAAAACACCACCAGCAACAGCCACTAGAGAGGACACTGCGCAGGGGTGAAGAGGGACAATTACTCTCCCCCTGCAAAATATAAGAGGGACACCACTTGAAAAAGTGCCTCTTGCCCAGGCACTTCCTGTACATTGATATCACTTCCAGATATAACATCACTTCCAGGTTAATGGAAATCACTTCCGGTGGGTCCTGACATGAATGCCATTCTAAAAAGTGGGCCCTGGTCTAAAATGTTTGAGAACCACTGCCCTGACCCTCCCTGAAAAATGCCATCCTTTTCAATGGGAGCTGCCACTTGCTGGTTGGCGTTTCCATTGATCTACCCACAACGTTGTGGGTTTATTTGTTCCAGAGTAGAAAACGTCCCTGAGAATATGACATTTTTGACCCAGAGAGGCATGCCTAGTGGGAGTAGCAGCTCAGACTAACCTCAGGTACCTGAATCCTTTCTGAGTCCTTGTAGGCACGAGTCTTCTGAAAGGGCCCATCCATTCACGGGGGATGCCTTTAAGAGGGGATTGGACAGATTGGACAGAAAGTCCGTTACAGGTTACAATCCATGATGGGTATGTGCAACCTCCTGGTTTTAGAAGTAGGCTAGCTCAGAATGCCAGATGCAAGGGAGTGGCAACATGATCCAGGCATCTTGTGGTCTTGTGTGCTCCCTGAGGCATCTGGTGGGCCACTGTGAGATGCAGGAAACTGGACTAGAGGGGCCTTTGGCCTGATCCAGCGGGGCTCTTCTTATGTTAGGAATTTCAGCTCACACTAGCACACCACAGAACAGAAATAGCCGTTTGGGCTCTTCTGATGTTCTTATCTGGGTGGATGCTAGCATTTGGTGTCACTTGCCTGTGTTTTCAGAAGTCAGCTACATCTTTGCCCACCCGAAAGAGTAAGATTCACGGTTGTCTTTGTTATTTTATTTTCCACTTTTTAATATACCTCCATTCTTCTAAGGAGCTCAGGGCGATGTACGTGTCTCCTTCCTTCCTTTTGTCCTCACAACACCCCTGTGAGGTAGGTCAGGCTGAGAGAGAGTGACTGGCCCAAGGCCACCTAGGAAGCTTCATGGCCGAGTGGGGATTTGAAGTTGCCTCTTCCAGGTCAAAGTCCAACACCAGAACCACTATACCAAACTGGCATATACATAAATATACAAAATACATATTGATCCACGTAATGATGACCGGAGCCCAAGCCTATCCATATCTAAAGGCAAAGGTTTCCCCATGACCAAATGGTCAGGTCGTGACCGCCTGTAGGGGACGGTGCTCATCTCCATTTCAAAGCCTGTAGAGCCAGCGTTTTCTCCAAGGACAAGCTTCCGTGGTCATGTGGCCGGCATGACTATATGCCGTAGCGCATGGAACGCCGTTACCTTCCCACCGAAGTGGTCCCTATTTATCTACTCGCATTTAGGTGCTTTTGAACTGCTAGGTTGGCAGGAGCTGGGACAAGCCACGGGAGCTCACT
Source organism: Lerista edwardsae (assembly GCA_029204185.1). Classification (NCBI taxonomy): domain Eukaryota; kingdom Metazoa; phylum Chordata; class Lepidosauria; order Squamata; family Scincidae; genus Lerista; species Lerista edwardsae. The sequence goes on from JAJKFI010000077.1 coordinate 4,348,084, forward strand.
CCGTCACGCAGTCTTGAACTCCCAACCTTGCAGTCGGAAAGCCCAGCAACAGCAGATTAACTCACTGCGCCACCACATCCCATGCATATCTGTTGTTGTTCAGTCGCTAAGTCGTGTCCGACTCTTCGCGATCCCATGGACCACAGCACGCCAGGCCTCCCTGTCCTCCACTAGCTTCCTGAGTTCACCCAATTTCATGTTCATCGCTTTGGTGACACTATCTAACCATCTCATCCTCTGCCGCCCCCTTCTCCTTTTGCCTTCAATCTTTCCCAGCATGGGGGTCTTTTCTAAAGTGTCCTCTTCTCATGAGGTGGCCAAAGTACTTGAGCTTCAGCTTCAGGATTTGTCCTTCCAGGGAGAAATCAGGCTTGATTTCCTGGAGGATTGACAGATTGGATCTCCTTGCAGTCCAGGGGACTCTCAAGAGTCTTCTCCAACACCTATCTACTCGGAAATAAATGCATATCTACTCGGAAATAAATCCCATTATAGTCAATGGGGCTTCCTCCCAGGTGAATGAGGATAGGATTGCCACCTGAAAGTCCTTTGCTCTCCAACTGTGCCATGCCCATATTTCGGGGTGTGCTGCGGGGCTCTCCTTCCACGCCCCACATCTCTCCAAGGGCCGCAAGCAACCACCCGCCTTCCAGGCCCGACAAATGATGCCTTTCATGTGCTACATGACATTTGCTACAATTTTCCGTCCTGGCCTCCAGAAAAGTAGTTCCACCAGAGCAGGCTGATTAGAGCCGCAGGGCCAAGGAGCTCCCTGTTCGATTTATTATAATTCTCGTGCCTGAGATGACATCATGCCAGAAAACTGAAACGCAAGTCAGATGGTGAAGGCATCAGGGCCGGCCCTGTGGAGACCGAACAATGCCGGCCTTCCCCAAGTGACCCGTCGCGACCTTTTCTGGGCTGATAATAAAAAGTGACATCATGTGCAAATGAGCTTTAAATGCAAACCAGGTGCTGAGAGCTGCCCGGGTGAACGTTGGGCTGCTGTGGAAGCTGGGCTGATATTCTGATGGAAAGGCCACCAGGCAGTGATGTCATGCAGGGGGTACGCGGGGGTACGCGAGTACCGGTTTCTAGGATTACAGCTGGCCCCGCCCATTCGCCCGCCCACTCGTTGACTCCGCCCTCTGCAACGTTTGAATTTCCTGCATGTTTGAGTTGCCTGCATGTTCTCAGAGCCAGGCAGGCAGCGAGCGGAGCCTTTCCTTTCCTTGCCACTGAAAAATGAGTTGCTCTGGGGTTTTAACATGAGGCCAGGCCTCCTTCACATGTTCTGGGGGTGCTGTGGAATACTGTTGCAACTGTTGGGTCAGTTTAAAATCATCTGAGGCCTCAAAAAGGGCTTTTTTCATGTCACTTCCTGCCACGACATCACTTCTGGCTTATGACGTCACTTCTGGTGGGCAGGTCCCGACACGTGCCAATCAAAAGTGAGTACCTGTCCTTAAATCATTTAGATGACACCACTGCCACCAGGCATGACTGGAAGTTGAGCTGGGGCTGCCCTTGAAGGCTGTTCAGACTGCTGCCAGGCTGCTAATGGGAGCTCGGGACAGGCAGGAACAGCGTCGTCATTCAGCCAGAACGCTGGGCAGGAGGAACGGGCGAGCGGCAGCCCGCCCGTCGCGTTCCGGTCCCACCCAGCATTCCGGCTGAATGACTATGCTGGTCAGGAAGCATGCATCAAGGCTGGGCCAGGGGCAAGGGGGCTCAGTGAAGGATGGAGCCTTGGGCAAGAAGACCTCTGGTGGACCACCGCCTAATGGGGTGTGCTGTGGTGGTCAAGGAAGGCCTTGCCATGAAGGCACCCTTGGAGGGGCAGTGAGCAGACAACACCAAGCCTGTCTGCTGCCCTCTCCAGCCTGCCACTCCTTGGAGGGGGGGGCTGCAGTCCTCTTGCTGGGAGCATGCTGGGCAAGGATCACAGCAGTGGCAGCCTCCTTCCCCCTCCAGTGGGACTTACCTGTTCCATCCGGGGGGGTGAGAGAGCTTCCATGGGATGGTGGGCAGGTTTCTAACTGCTAGATGCAGCTACTACCCAAAATGAAATGTTTTGGCCCTAACTGGTGCTGAGTTCCCATATTAGCTCAGGGCAGGAAATGTAGACTGATGGTGGAGCTGATGGTACTGCATGAAACTAAGCAGGAGAATCCGTGGTCTGTTTTTGGATGGGAGATGGAACGCCAGGCTGTGACAAGCTGCTGTACCAATTGTGGCAGGACGGAGTCGCTGTTGAGCTGATTAGTCACCGCAAGTGAGAGTTGCAGGGAGTGTGCAAGAAGCCCAGCCGGCAGAAGAACGGCATACAACCCTGAGGACCTATCCGGGCTCGACTTACGATTGCCTGCTGAAGCTCAGTGGCATGCAGCCAGTGGAGAGAACCACACTGTGAAGGCTGCATCTGGATTCGTTGAATTACAAAATTCTGTATATTTGAAAAAAAAAAACTCAAGGAAAAAGGGTGGTTTAGATTAGCCTGCTCAAGCCACCTTGGGCATGCTTGGGCATGGGAAAGGTGGGGTATAAATTCTTCAAATAATAAAATAATAAATAAGACAGAAGGTAGAGGTTTGAGGAGGTAAACTGGAATACAAGGAACAGTTGGGGTAGGAAGTTTCTTCTAGGTGTGTCAGGTTTATTTTTTGCAGGGAGGCACATTCTAAGAATGACCTCCCCTCAAAAAACTGGCATGGTCCATTCTTCTTCTCCTGGCCAAGTCATGACTACATGTGCAAAAGTGCCAGAAATGCAGTAAACCCAGGAAAAAACTGCCTTCTGTTGAAGCAGACCCTTGGCCCACCTAGCTCAGTATTGCCTGCTCTACACAGACCGGCAGTGGCTATTCAAGCTGGGGGCTTTTCCACCCTTACCTGCAGGAATTGAACCCGGGACATTCTGCATGCAAGGCCCGAACGGTTTATTATAATTCTCGTGCCTGAGATGACATCATGCCAAAAAACTGAAACGCAAGTCAGAGAGTGAAGGCATCAGGGCCTCCCCCAAACAAAAGAGAAACAATTCTTTATATTCATTGATTTAAACAAAAAATACAGTGCTATCTTGTGTGGTGCTATGTATTATACAAATAAACATCAAATAATTACAAAAATGAACAAAAGAGTTAAATAAACTCAGTTTTTGTCAGGTGTTGGTGAATGCTGGTGTGTCACAAACAATGTGGTGTGTCACCTTGTTTCACCATCACTGCACTAGACTCTATTCATTCTCATTGTTTACTGCTTACATTCATTTCGACTGTGTCATTGGGACCCAACTGATCAAGTGTCCCTCAAACTGTGGGTTGGGACCCAGTAGGTGGGTCGTGAGCCAATTTCAGGTTGGACGTGCAGCAGCTAGAGCAGCCATATTGAAAACATGGGAAGATGGGACACTGGAAAGGGGGAGGAGTGTGTGGTTGTTTTGCTTGTGTCAAGGTTGTAAATGGGACTTTTTTTTCTTTCTGATGTACTTTGCTATTGGAAAACGGCTGAGAAATAACCCAAGTTGGTGCTGCATTCTCAGGAAAGCAGCAGCTTCTGGCATCACAATGATGACACTTCCAGCCATGACATCACTTCCGATGGGTCCCAGACAGTCATTCTAAAAGGTGGGTCCCAATGCTAAAAAGTTTGAGAATCACTGTTCTAGAGTTCAAGTCCTCCTCTGTTCCAATGACTTTTTCAAAGGGATGTTGCTTCAGATCCACCAAGGTGGATTTTTGCCATCTGTTATCTATTTAGAATCCCTTCCCTGCAGACCAAGACAGCTGAGCGTTGCTGCAGAACAAAATTTCTAAATCTAGAGAATTAAGAGATCCTGGGAAACAAAGGCGGTAGTGACGACCACTTGTCATGAGTCCAAAAGACTTTGAGACAGTCTTCATTTTAGATTTACAAAGTAGCTCAAACTCGCCAGGCCCCGTAAAGCAGAGAACGTCTTGGAGCTCTTACAAGACGCAAGAAAACAAACTGCAGCTAGAATGGAGTCCGCTGTATATGGGTACAGAACACTTGGAGAAAAGGTTAACAAATATTCATCAAAATTTACATTGCATGACTATGCTGAGTGTACCACTGAATAAACTCTGCAAATCTTTTTAGCTTTTGTAGATGCTGGTCTCACCTGCATTTCACCAGCAAAATTAGCATGTGTTGTAAAAACAATATTTAATTGCTTGCCTTTCTCTAAGCTGTTTCTACGCATCAGCTAACATGGTGCATTGTCACAGAATGGTCATAGATATTCTAATTCCAGAAGTGTAATCTATTGCAACAAAACCACATCTGACATTGTCATGGTAAATGCTTGGGTTGGCCAGACAGCAAATTTTGTTAGATGCACGAAGTGATAACCTCTGGGAGGAGACATAGACTCAGAAAGAAGGGGCGAGGGGAATATTGCAAGAGGTGGGTATTGATCGTCTAATTACTCAGGAGAAGCTGTTGGCAACAGGATCTGAACAACGCATTGCCCTGAAGGGGAGAGTGCAAGGAGTGAGTGGGAGAGTGAAACAGAGGCAGAGGCCAGGCAGGAGGAGAAATGGGCAGTTTGCAAACAGAGTAAAAAGCCAGTTCAGGATAGATTAGATTAGATTACTTTATTGTCATTATACATGATTTACAACGAAATTTGTAAGCATTCCAGGACACGGACTCACACACACCTTATACACTCAACCCACCCACATCCACCCACACAAATCTAGAATAAATATCTAAAATCTCCAAACAACAATGCCATTCACTCAGGAACGCAGCAAGCAACAAGATAGACAGTGAACCTCTACACCATAGGAAATGCCTTGTTATCTTGTTCCTGGCAATTTCCTGAGTTCGTCATTTAACATCATTACAGCCTTGGGATAAAAGCTGTTTATAAATCGTGTGGTGCATGTCCTAATAACGCTATACCGTTTCCCAGAAGGCAACAATTCAAATAGGCTGTAGGCTGGATGGGACTAATCTTTAAGGATACAATGTAACTTCTGTAGACAACGGGATATAAAGATGTCCTCTAGGGCTGGAAGATGGGTCCCAATGATGGTCTGAGCCATCTTTATGATTCTCTGCTGTGCCCTTTTGTTCATTGCAGAGCTGCTCCCATACCACACCAAAATGCTGTATGTCAGGACACTCTCAATGGTACAACGATCATAAGACACAAGCAGATGTTGTGGCAGGTTTATCTTCCTGAGGATCCTCAGGACGTATAACTGCTTTTGTGCTTTCCTTACTAACATAGTGGAGGAATGCTGAGAGAAGGGGAGCCTACCGATAAGGTGTTTGGAAGCTGTGGGACAGAGTGAATTGCAAGAGAAACGAAGGGCCACAGAGGGAAAGCAATGCAGAACAGGAATGGAGCTCAGAAAAAAAGGGACAAAGTCAAAGCAATGAGGGAACAAGGGAAAACAAATGGACAGCTAGCAGTGGCGTACTGCACTGTCCCGGCACCCGGGGCAGTGATGTCATGATGTCACATGATATCACTTTTGGGTCTCCCCAGAGGAGGGAGCACAGGAGAAGGAATGGAGGCTACAAAGCCGTCAGCACCCTCTCCTCCAGGGAAAACCCTGCGATTCAAGGGAGCAGTGCAAGGCAGTCACTTCTGAGGTCTCTCTCTCTCTCTCTCTCTCTCACACACACACACACACACACACACACACACACACACACACACACAGAGGAAACACATGGAGAGGCTGAGAGCCACCTGGATTGTTGTAGAGTCACTGCCACTACTGCTTGTCACCCAGGAAGTCCATGCCTGAAGGCTCTCCCACTGTGGTGCCCAGGGCATCTGTTTGGCTTTCCTATGTGGTGCCCAGGGCATCTGATATGCCCAAGCTTACTTTTTTAGCTTGCAAGTTATTGATCTGTGGCACTCCTTGCCACAGGAGGTGGTGATGGCATCTGGCCTAGGTGTCTTAAAAGGGGATTGGGCAGATTTCTGGAGGAAAAGTCCACCGCAGGTTAAAAGCCATGATGGGTTGTGCAACCTCCTTACTTTAGAAGCAGGCTACCTTGGAATGCCAGATGCAGGGGAGTGGCAACAGGATGCAGGCCTCTTGTTGTCTCATGTGCTCCCTGAGGCTTCTGGTGGGCCTCAGGGAGCACTGTATGATATAGGAAGCTGGACTAGGTGGGTTTTTGGCCTGATCCAGCAGGGCTCTTCTTATGTTCTTATGCCCCTGACTGCTAGGACCAAGAGGGCCTGTTTGGTGGTGAGGACAACAGACAGGCAAGAAAAGGAAAGACCAGCATGCATTGTGGGAGACTGAAAGCCCCACATTGATCTGAGCTGATATGTCCAATCTGTGGTAGATCTCAGCAGTGTCTTCCACCATGTCGGGATGGGCCACAGACATTCTGAAAGTGTTCCTGGAAACGTGTCCTCCTAGATTGCTGGCAGACACTGCAGGGTCGGTGAGAGCTGCAAAAGATCACTTGGCTTGGAATAAAAACATCTCTAGCCAGACCTGGGACAGCCAGAGCTTTGTGCTATTGGCAGGATGCACACCAGGCAGGAGCACTCCGAATGCTTTTGTAAGCTCTCGGCCAAGATTAAGCGCCATCCATCCATCTGGAAATAATGAGGAACTCCCCACTCTAAATTCCTGCCATTCCAGTATAAGGTTTAATTTCATAATTTCACGTTAAGCCCTTATTTTCGAGCGAAGCTTGCTTCCTTGGAGGATAACATTTGCAAGAGAGATGAAAGGCTCTCTCGCTTTAAATACAAACCATCCTTTGGGACAAGTTTGAAGGGGGGAAAAGAAACAGCACTCCTATTTTTGTTGTTTCTACTCCATGAATAATATCGGGCCTGCCCAGAAGTTTTCAAAGCAAATTTCAAAGCAAAATCAAACTGGAGGCGCCCCTTGGCAAAAAAATACAATAGAAGTGGTGTAAAAAAATGTATCATTAAAAAAAAGACCTTTCCCCCACATTTATGGCCAGCATGATAATTACGTGTTCGGAGAAATCAAAATAAGTGCAGGGGCAACTGGATGAACAAGGATTTGGTGGTTACGATTGCAAAGTGGCGCTGGGATTGAGCTGTGAACCAAAAGTCCTCTCCATCCCTTTGCCAATTAATATATGAGGATGTGACTGTCACCTTCTCTTATCCTCATTTTGCAGATTGAGCGAACACTACTGATCTAGGCTGATCAGGTTTTTGAAAGTATTACATTCACTTCTCTTGCTACTTTCCTCATTATCTGCACCTCTGTCCTTGTTATCCACTATACTATGCAGAGACCTTCCAAAGGCTGCAGGGACCTTCAGAATGGCACCTGTGACCAGCACTTCCTTTAAAATGGTTGTCAGAAGCATCCACTGGCCAGGTTTAAAAAGAATCCATCCTGGTCCCAGATGGAATTCTGAAGGTTCCTGCAGCCTCTGGAAGGTCTCTGCAGCATTCTGAGGTCTTTTGGCACGTCCTTCTGCACTCTGTTGGCTTCCTGAGCCAATAGGAAGTGACTTGTTGAGCTTAATGCTGCTTTCCTGTTGTTGTTGTTCAGTCGCTAAGTCGTGTCCGACTCTTCGCGACCCCATGGACCACAGCACACCAGGCTTCCCTGTCCTCCACTAGCTTCCGGAGTTCGCTCAATTTCATGTTCATCGCTTCGGTGACACTATCTAACCATCTCATCCTCTGCCTCCCCCTTCTCCTTTTGCCTTCCATCTTTCCCAGCATGAGGGTCTCTTCTAAGGAGTCCTCTCTTCGCAGGAGGTGGCCAAAGTATTGGAGCTTCAGCTTCAGGATTTGTCCTTCCAGGGAGCAATCAGGCTTGACTTCCCGGAGGACTGACCGATTGGACCTCCTTGCAGTCTCAGTCCTTGCAGTCTCCTTGCAGACACTCAAGAGTCTTCTCCAGCACCATAAACCTTTCATTTTTCATGAAATCAGAAGAAGGATCCATCTCAGAAAAATGAAAAGGATCCATGAAAGGGTGCTTCATAAACCTACATTTTTACGCACATGTAATTATTAAGAATATTTATATACCGCTTTTCGACAGAAGTTGCTTTTAGTTCACAATTCTGAGGTTACGTAATTGCAGAAGGGCTACAGTAAAGCGTGTTTGGACCACTCCAAGGTCCAGGGAAGATGGCACACGTCTGTGGTTACGACACCTCTCTGACTCCGAGAGTGGTCCATAAAAACATACTTTACGGCGTCCCTTGTGCCAGCCAAACCTTGCTGGCCTGACTGTGTTGGTCTAACTCCAGGTTAGGCTTGTGCCCTGTATTACACCAGTAAAATTATTTTTTTACTGTATTACACCAGATGGCTTGAATGGGACCTGAACTTACAGCAAGGAACGTCGCCTTCTGAAAGCGGAGGTTTTCTTATACAAAATATACCGTATTTCCCCAAGTATAAGACGCACCTTTTTCCCAAAAAAAACCGGGGGCTAAAAATTGGGTGCGTCTTATTCAAGGGGTGTGCTGGGCAGCGCTGTGTTCTCCGTGCTCCCGCTTGCCTTAAAGAGCAGCCGGCCCCAAAAATGTATTTTTCAAATTTCTGGCCCCAAAATTAAGGTGCGCCTTATACTTTGGTGCGCCTCATACTTGGGGAAATACGGTACTTGGGAGGAGGAGAGTTTTATTTTGCACCAGTCTCTGATCTGATCTTCAAGTGCAGTGAAGTAAAAACTCTGCATATTTTACTGTTCAGTCGCCAGGCAAGGCTGCACTGGCGGACGAGGTTTCTGTCATTTTTCTTTTCTTTTTTTTATGAGCCACTGAACTGCAAATTGCCTTGGAAGGCAGGCTGCAATCAAACCGAGATGAACCTGGTTTCAGTTTCCAAACCCAGGTCCTCAGTGAGTTCGGAGGGTGGGGACACATTGCGGGCCGCTGCGGTGGAGCTGACGGTAGCAGGTGCACAAAGGGCGCAGCCATTTACAAGCAGATGTTCTCAGAAGACAAACCACCCTTGGACTCCGGCCAGAGCCGTTCCACATGGGGAGGCTGGAAGTACAATTGGTCCCAGGCCTGCGCGGGATGGTTCTCCGAGAGCATTTAACTCTGTGAAAACCAACTCGTGTTCTTTGCACTGTCATTCCCATTGCGAAGCATTAAGGGCGCAATCCTAAGCTGCGCTGGAACAGCGAGACTGGCAGGCCTGCACTGTATCCAGCGCAGATTTGGAGCGCTCGGGAGCCTCCTCTGTGGGTTCTTTGGACCTGCGCCTGCTGTGCAGCTGAGGACACCACAAGGCCTGAATTGGGGCCACGTGGCCGAGGGATGGAGGCTTGGATGAGACCAGCGGCGTCATGCAGCCGGAACGCTGGGCGGGAGGAACGGGTGAGCGGCAACACGCCCGTTGCATACCGCTCCATTTTGTCGTCTTCCCCGCCCCCGAAGGGCGTCCCGAAGGGGGCGGGGAAGACGGCAAAACGGAGCGGTACGCAACGGGCAGGCTGCCGCTCACCCTTTCCTCCCGCCCAGCGTTCTGGCTGCATGACGCCGCTGGATGTGACCCAATAGCTGCATCCCGTCCCCATGCCCCTCCCCAGGTCGGCACACCTCCAACCCAGTCCCTCCCTCCCGCCCTCCTTCCTCCCACCCAAAACTGCTCTTGCGCCAGCCGAGTTCGGCTGGCACACGAGCAGCACAGCGTGGACCTGGGCCAGCACCCTTGGGGCGTCGCTGCTGCCAGCATCAGCTCAATGGCACTAGCGCCAACACCAGGGTGCCAGTCAGCGCCCTCACGTTGGCACTAGTTATGTTGGGCCAACACTAACCGCTTGCATTGACCCAAGGGCGCCATTAGGATTGCTCCCTAAGGCACCCCAGATTGAAACTGGACCATGTGACGTCAAGGCACTCTGACATTCCCAGCCACCGCCACCACCCCTTAACTGGCAGCTGCTTGCAGGACAAAGGAGGAATTCCTGACACACATTTTGTTTCATTACACCTTACAGGGAAGAAAGGAGGGGACGTGGAGTTGTTGTTCGTCACGCATCTTTCCGACTACAGTGCCTAGGTCTAGGCCAGGGGTCCCAAACCCGTTTCATACAGTGGGCAGGACAGCATTCATGGTGCCGGAAGTGACACCATTAAGCAGATGGTGACCGGAAATAAGCACTTTATTGTCACACACAAACTCATTAGCTGCAAGAGACAGAACAGAAAATGTGCAAAGGTGTATTGGAAAAGACAGGAGATACCCCGAGGATAGGGAGTGGTATCAGCAATGGCCCCTTGTCCCAGATAAACCAGGGATTATATTATAATCCCAGAAGGTTTTGCAAGCCTCGGGAGCACAGCTGTAGGCTGTTGAGGCTCAGCACAGGTCCTCAAAAAGGACATAGTGGAGCTGGAAAAGGTGCAGAAGAGAGCGACGAAAATGATTACCGGGCTGGGGCACCTCCCTTATGAAGAAAGACTGCAGCATTTGGGGCTCTTCAGCCTAGAAAAAAGGCGCCTGAGGGGGACATGATTGAGACATACAAAATAATGCACGGAAGGGATAGAGTCGAAAGAGTGATGTTCTTTTTCCTCTCTCAAAACACCAGAACCAGGGGGCATCCACTAAAACTGAGGGTTGGGAGAGTTAAAACAGATAAAAGGAAGTACTTTTTTACCCAGCGGGTAGTTAATCTGTGGAACTCTTTGCCACAGGTGCTGGTGATGGCATCAGGTCTAGATGCCTTTAAGAGGGGATTGGATGGATATCTGGAAGAAAAGTCCATTGTGGGCTATAGGCAATGATGGGTTGTAACCTCCTTACATTAGTAGTAGGCTACTTCAGAGTACTGGGTGCAGGGGAGTGGCAAGAGGATCCAAGCATCTTGTTGTCTCATGCTTCCCTGGGGCACCTGGTGTGGCCGCTGTGGGATGCAGGAAGCTGGACTAGATGGGCCCTTGGCCTGATCCAGCAGGGCTCTTATGTTCTTACAGGTGCAGATGGGCGTGGCTGTTAGAGTTTGCCCAGCAACAGACATGGATTGGCTGGCCTCAGTATAAAGCTGGAGGCAGCAGAGGGAGAAAGGGATCTGGGATGGGACCTGGGAAGGTCCTAGGAAGGTACCTGGGCTGGTGCTGGAAGGGAGAAGCTGTATAGGTACCTGGATGGTACGTGGGATGGCGTGCCTGCCTGGACTGACTGCCTGTTGACTGACTGAAGGAAGGACAGTTGGACTGGCTAAGGTAAGCTCATTGTGGGGAATGACTGTGGGAAACAGTTGTTTGGCTGCCACGCCCCTGGAGCCACCAGTGGAGGAGGCAGTTGTAGCTGGGACAAGCTGGCTGCCTATGGTTTGGTGGTGGGGTTTGTGTGGAGCTAAGCCAGTGATGAGGGCAGTCTGGAGGAGGCTGACCAGCCAGTGATCGCAAACAAAGCTGCTAAAAGAGAGGAGGCCCAGTGGGTGACTGAACTCCCTCCCTCTTGCCTATCTCTGAGGCTGCTCTGTGGGGAAACTAGTTAGCCTAATGTGGGCATCGAGGTCCTTGGGGAGGCCCGGCAGGGAATTTGGTGGAACACTTGTCTTCCCTAACTTTAAGTTCTCTGTTGCAGGACGGGATTTCGCAGAACAAAAGGATGGCCATATTTGAGATATGAGAGAGCCTGACTATCATGTGGGCTGCCCTTTCAGCAGGGCCGTTTTTGCTGAGGAGTCATTTTGCTGCTCAGCAGCGAAGAGGAAGTTTACAAAGGAATGTCTTGGGTTTTCCCAGCACTGGTTGGCAGTTAAGAACATAAGAAGAGCCCCACTGAATCAGGCCAAAGGGCCATCTAGTCCAGCTTCCTATATCTCACAGTGGCCCACCAGATGCCTCGGGAAGTACACAAGACAACAAGAGGCCTGCATCCTGTTGCCACTCCCTTGCACCTGGCATTCTGAGGTAAAATGAGGTAAATATGAGGCAAATCAAACAGAATTTGCTATTCTGTCTGTGGGGAGGGAACTATAATAATTTGCAACCCAATCTTTGCCTTAAGAACATCAGAAGAGCCCGCTGGATAAAGCCAAAGTCCCATCTTGCATCCTGTGGCCACTCCCTCGCACCTGGCATTCTGAAGTAGCCTACTACTGATGTAAAGAGGTTGCCCAACCCATCATGGCCTATAGCCCACGATGGACTTTTCCTCCAGAAATCTGTCCAGTCCCCTTTTAAAGGCACCTAGGCCAGATGCCATCACCATCAGTTCTGCCCCTTTCCCCATTGCATTCCTTGCCTTCTATCGCTCCAAGTCTGTGTTATTTGGGGCTCTTCAGCGCCCCCTACCAGCAGCATGGTGTGTCATGTGTCAGCTGTCAAAAAAACTAGTGCTATGCCTTAACAATTTAAGAAATTAAGAATTTAAGAAAAAGACTGTAAATTGCTACATCATCCTGCCTTCTGCTTTCATAATGTATAATTCTAGCAAAGGACTGTTTAGGAAAAAGATGCTCGAGGGGGGACATGATTGAGATGCACAAAACGATACAAGAGATGGACAGACTGGATAGAGGGATGTTCTGTTCCCTCCCTCACAACATCAGAACCAGGGGACAGCCACTGAAACTGAGTGTTGGGAGAGTGAGAACAGATAAAAAGAAATACTTTTGTTGTTGTTCAGTCGCTAAGTCGTGTCTGACTCTTCGCGACCCCATGGACCACAGCACGCCAGGCCTCCTTGTCCTCCACTAGCCCAGTAGATAATTAGGTATGGCAAAGAGTGGGTGTGGTGATGGCGTCTGGCCTAGGTGCCTTTAAAAGGGGACTGGACAGATTTCTGAAGGAAAAGTCCATCACAGGCTACAGGCCATGATGTGCACGTGCAACCTCCTGGTTTGAGAAGTAAGGTACCACAGAATGCTAGATGCAGGGGGGTGGCAACAGGATACACATATCTTGTTGTCTTGTGTGCTCCCTGAGGCATCTGGTGGGCCACTGTGAGAGACAGGGAGCTAGATTAGATGGGCCCTTAGCCTGATCCAATGGGGCTCTTACGTTCTTAGGATAGCAGATTCTATTTTATTTACTTCAGAAGTTTACCTCAGAAATTTACCTCAGAATGCCAGATACAAGGGAGTGGCAACAGGATGCAGGCATCTTGTTGTCTTGTGTGCTCCCTGAGGCAGCTGGTGGGCCACTGTGAGATACAGGAAGCTGGACTAGATGGGCCTTTGGCCTGATCCAGTGGGGCTCTTCTTACGTTCCCTCTCTGAGCCTTGGCAGAAAAAAGCATGATAAAAAGGTGGCTCTGGGAGTCCAATTAAAACAGGGACCAAAACAGGGACCAACAAAAACAAAATACTTTTGTTGTTGTTCAGTCGCTAAGTCATGTCCGACTCTTCGGGACCCCATGGACCACAGCACGCCAGGCCTCCTTGTCCTCCACTAGCCCAGTAGATCATTAGGTATGGCAAGGAGTGGGTGTGGTGATGGCGTCTGGTGTCCGGCCCATGGTCTTATGTGGGACACCCCTGGTCTAGCCTAACTTTGCAGAACACGAGGGTTATGGCCAGTGATGTCACTCAGGGGGAACGGACCAGAACGGGCGTTCCGGATCCTAACGGGCTCCGTGGCTAGTTCTGGGTTCCCGACAAGTGCCAATCAAAAGTGAGTTCCTGTTCCTAAATCATTTGAATGACACCACTGGTTATGGCAGGGTGGCTGACAGAAAACTGATTCACAGTGCGATTGGGAATGGTTTTCACAGCTCTGGGAAGCAGTAACGTTGACAAAGTAAGTTTATTTAAACCATTGCTGGAAATCTCCACTCAGGCTCTCAGGCTCTGTTTGAAGTTCCAGTGGCAAAATCCTTTCATGGACGAATCCAGTGGTAAATGATTAGTGCCAAGCAGATAAAATAAATTAAGACGCCAAACCCCAGCAGGACACATGCCTGTGAAGAAAATGAGGACAAACAGATAAATCCTAAACAGCAAAAACCAACTTACACTTCCTTTAATTAAGCAAGTGACTGGGGGTGGGGGTGGAGGTTAAACTAGATGCTACATGGGTGTTTCATGATAGGAAAAAAATCACAGGAGTTTCAATCTCACACAGCATTTTAAATCAGGACTGCAGTACAAGGAAGAGGGATTTTTTTTTTGTAGTGCAACAGGAAAGCAGGAACAACCTTAAGTCCATCTGACCAATGTTGTCACATTGGGCCCCACATGTTGGTGAGCCCTGAAACACAGCATTGAGCAGCTGCAGCCAAGATCTCTATGGGCTGTCAGTCAGTGGGGCGAGCAGAGCCGCTTTACCCTGGGCCCTCCCACCTGCCTTGCCTCTGAACAGTCCAAGATGGGCCTCCTAAAAGCAGTTGGTGGAGATGTCACCATGTCACCCCCAACTATTTCCAGGTGCCACACTTTGCACGCAGCACCACAAGTGCTCTTCTTTGTGAGTGTGGGGGGGGGGCCCTGTGGGAATGCCCCACATTGGGCTGTCGCTCTGGAGCCGACACTGAGGAAGAGGGAACCTTTTGCTCCTGTGTCACAGACCTAAATCAAACTGCCCTTCTGAAGTTACTATTAGCTGTACAGGCACAAAATTGTTATACCACATTCAGAGGCAGATCTAAGGGAGGGCAAAGCTCTAAGTCTTGCAAGAAGCCTTACCTTGCAGTGGAAATCACTCCTCTCCTGCACTGTTTTAGCCAATCCTCACAGGGAAAAGCAACATCTTGGCGTTACTTACTGGCTACAGCAGCAAGGGAGAGGATGGATTTACAGGACAGGGTAAGACTTCTTGCAACTCTTAGAGCTTTGCCCTCCCTGTAGATCCGCCTCTGACCACATTCATGGATTGTTGTAGATGGCACGGATCCGGGAGGAGAGCACAGAGGGAACGTATTTTCTTTTTGGCAAAAATGGAGATCAAGAACGTTCAACAGTCATCTCTAAAATGACATCTGATCACAGAACAGGAAATTCATGTCCAGCAGACTTTGAGTTGGCAAGAGAGAGGGGACTCCGTGCTCACGTCCCAGATCAGAGTCGCAAAACACACCGGCACTCAAACCAATGTCTTACCCCAAGCTTCTGTCGTGAAATTAAATCCTCTGTGCTAAGTTTAAGATAAAACAACCCAGGATATATAAAGAGCAAGCAGGTTGATGTCGTTGAACCTTAAACAAAATTGGACAAAAAAAAAATCTGTATTCAAAGCAAGTCCTGTGCATGCAGAATGTGAACATGTATGTATGAATAGGATTTGAGTGGGAGGGGGAGTGGGAGGGGGGAGCCAGCCTTACCAACTACTCCAAATATATCTTTGATGTCGGGCACATACATTGCAAGGATAAAAACAGTTGCATTGAGTGCCAAGGTCACGAGAATGTGATGGATCAGAGAGAAGGGAAGATGTGGAAAAAACGTCATCATCACAGCCTTCCTTGCCTGTGGAAGTCAAAAGAGAACCAAGAATAAAAGCATGACGGGTGAGTAATACAGAAACTGGAATAGTTCATGTATACAAATTAATAACAATAATAACTATTATTATTATTATTATTAATAAGAAGAAGAAGAAGAAGAAGAAGAAGATTTATACCCAGCCTTTCTGCCCTGATTTGGGTGGCTTACACTAAGGTAAAAGAATACAGAATAAAATTAAAACAATGACAAACAATTAGAAGCAGCAGACCCCAATGGATTATACAATCATTAAAATTAAAGATTAAAAATTAAATTAAAATACCAGTCCAATATGTCAGCAATTGATAAAAGTCAATTTCTCTTTTCTCAAAGAGAAAAGTCTTCAGACCCCGCTGGAAGGTTCTTAGTTCCAAGGATAGCGAGGAAGCTGTTCTTAGTTCCAAGGGGAGGTAAGGGAATTCCACAGCCGTGGAGCCAACACCGAGAAGGCCCTATTTCTGGCCGCCATCCCCCTCACCTGACCTGGTGGCAGCACAGTCAGCAGGGCCCCCTGGGATGCCCTGAGCGCATGGGTAGGAATATATGGAAGGAGGCGGTCCCTCAAATACCCTGGGCCCAAGCCGTAAAGGGCTTTAAACTAGCACTTCGAATTGGGCTCGGAAATGAATGGGCAGCCGGTGCATTTTCGCCTGGGTCACCCTTTCCACATAGACCATCAGGAAGCCCACCAGGGGGGTACGGTAAGTAAAAAATGTCTCCTGCTGGCTTTTTTTCTTCCCCCTCCACCATTGGATGCAGTGTACGCTCCACCAGCACAGCCGCATTGGCGCCAGTGGCGGGAGACAAGATTGGGCAGTAAGATGACTTTGTTCTCAGGATCAGGCCATCACCTGGGGTCAGTTACAGGATTACTGGAAGACCTGAATCCTGCAAGGGGTGGGTTGACCTTTTGGGATGGACTGAAGCGCAGCACTTCTCACACTGTGGACTTCCCCGGTCAGTAGTCCTGCTGATTGGCTTATTTATTTAGCTATGTAAACTACATTGTGGACCACTTCTTTTTGAAGTAGTAGTAGTAGTATGGCAATGGTGCCCCGCTGTTCTGGATAGTGTTGAACTCTCCTTGAATTTGAAGGACGAGCTTTGCAGGGTGAGTTTCTAGTGGCATAGCTAAGCCAAGCCCGGGGGGGTGTACATAGCCTCCCTGTGGCAGAGCGGCAGTTTTCCACATTGTGCTTCTCTTGTTTGCACAGCAAACACTGCAAAGTCAGCCCTCCTGTCCGCCTTCGTCCTGCCCGCCAGGGATTCTGTCCCAGGAGGACACTACCTACATACCCAAGTGGATTGAACCCTACCTCACCACCCAACAAGTACAGAACACCCCATACAGGGAACCAAGAGAATCCCCTGTGGCAATGTACACCTGATGCTACAACTCTGTTCCATGTATTTACTCCCCACACCCGATACCCACTTTTCAGATCACTCGAGAAGTCTTTGCTAAAAATTGCATTGCCTAACCGTCCGTTCCTTTTACAACAACTCAGAGCAGGGAGCATCTGCTCTCCCTTGGCAGTCTCCAACCTTTGGTCCAGCTGACCAAAAATTAATCAGAAGCCCTTTTGTGTTTCAGGACTGCACCGTTGCAAAGGGCAGTGGAATAGTCATGTCCCACAGAGTTCCACTGCAGCCTCTCCCCATTGGAGAAGAAGGCAAATCAAACCAAGTGCATTTTACCAGCACCACATTCTGCAAATCTAAAAGTTGGTGGCCATGAAAAAGCACAAATTAGCTTCGTGGTGAAAGCTGAGTTCTTCAGCTGCCAAGAATGGCAGAACTCTGATCAACCACCCTGAGTGACTGGATGAAACAGTCAAGATGTTGGAGCCTGCGAAGAATTACTTGGCTGGGCCAGCAACCCCATTTTTGGTAATACTTACAGGAAAGTGGATTAGGGGCGCCGTCAACATCATAGCAAAGACCAAGAACAGTTTTACGGTTAAGATGACGGCATCATGGGGCAAGTACATGCTATATCCTTGTAGCACTTGTGAAGCCACATGGTCTGGGGGGAAAAAAACCTACAAAAATTATTGGTCTGTAAGTAGCAATTTGATTTTGATTTTACCCAAGCACCTCACCTTATGCAATTTGCACAAATGTGAATTATTCAACCTTCAACTACCGCAGTGGTTTTCAAAACCCTGTGGTTCTTTGCATGTTTTGTTTGGGGGTTCTTAATGAGAAGATCATGCTCCTTTCAAAGACAGGTGGAGATGCTTCATGGCTCATTATCAATCTTTTCTTATGCAATTGCGGAGATGATTTTGGCATATTCTAGGCATTCTTGTGCACATGGGGCTATCTCTAAGCCAAACAAGTGTGACTGGCTCTCCACCTGAATAACCCAGCCCTTCGGAACACCCTCCCCCCCATCCCTCTGCAATGCACAAGGATCATGGTTCAACAAATTGAAAAAATCAATTAGGATGGAACTGTCTGGGAGCAGGGAGTTTTATTATATGAGGGAAGGCAGTGTGCGCTACCTTCTTCCTGGCATGAGTCACCCCAGACATAAGCGTTGTGGCATTTGACTATATCCATTAAGGTTACAAGATTTAGTTTGATGGATAGGGGATAATTTAGCTATGGTTCCTCTCTGAAGGTGCTTAAGATCTGAAGGCATGAGAAGAGCCCCACTAGCTCAGGCCAAAGGCCCATCTAGTCCAGGTTCCTGTATCTCACAGTGACCCACCAGATGCCAAGATGCCTGCATCCTGTTGCCACTCCCTTGCACCTGGCAATCTGAGGTAGCCTACTTCTAAAACCAGGAGATTACACATACCTGTCACAGATTGTAACCTGCAATGGATTTTTTTTCCAGAAATCTCTCCAATTTCCTTTCAAAGGCATCCAGGCCAGATGACATCACCACATCCTGTGGCAAGGAGTTCCACAGACCAATTACCCACTGGTTAAAAAGTATTTTTTTAAATGGTTCTAATTCTCCCAACACTCAATTTTAGTGGATTTATGGAAAGGAATCTCCCATACCTATACAACATGTCTACTTCAGCCCCAAGAACCATAAGTAGATATGGTTGCCTTCGGGCACAATAAGGCGGGGTACAAATCTAATAATAAATAATAAATAATAAATAAAATAAATATAATTCCATATACCATGTTTTGGTTCCAAGTGGACCAGATATCATGAACTCCATACTTTGCCCCATGGTTTGGAGGATCGTGAATATGATGCAAGTGCACGTGGTCCTTTCCCATCCTCTTTTGTCCCATCGGTTGTAACTATAGTTTGCTGTAATATCACACAGAGTGGTGGAAAGTTGGATAGGATTGGGCCCTAAATCGGGAGATGACCTGTCGTGCCTATGTGGTGAAAAGATTTGAGCAAAGCTGAAGGAAGAGGCATCTCTTGAAGCTGAGGTTGCATAGTTCAAGTTACACACTTCAAAGAGGAGCAAATGCTCCTGTAAAAAGAACTCAACAAGCTACAACGTGTGGTGACTGACATTTGAACCCAGGCTCCTGTAGGCAGACCTCATACAGGACTTTCGCTTGGTGATCTCACCACCTGCTTGCTTCATTCATTCTGTCCAGCACAATAAGTGGACCAGTTGCTGGAACAGAGATTGTTGCTGGGATGTTCTTTTCCCTCTCTCAAAACACCAGAACCAGGGGCATCCGCTAAAACTGAGGATTGGGAGAGTTAAAACAGATAAAAGGAAGTACTTTTTCACCCAGCAGGTAGTTAATCTGTGGAACTCTTTGCCACAGGAGGTGGTGATGGGATCTGGTCTAGATGCCTTTAAGAGGGGATTGGATGGATTTCTGGAAGAAAAGTTCATCATGGGCTATAGGCCATGATGGATTGTGCAACCTCCTTACATTAGTAGTAGGCTATTTCAGAGTACTGGGTGCAAGGGAGTGGCAACAGGATGCAGGCATGTTGTGGTCTTGTATCTCCCTGAGGCATCTGGTGGGCCATTGTGAGATACAGGAAGCTGGACTAGATGGGCCACTGGCCTGATCCAGCAGGGCTTTTCTTATGTTCTTAAGTGTAGGACTCCCACTGCCCGGAGGAAGGAGGATCTGTGTAGTTTAAGCAGGCAAGCGAGCTGCCTTTTTGCCTTCTTACGCGCAGTGGGATTCAGTGGTTCTTTGTAGGAAGTTTGGCTGGTTTTTGATGACAGAAGGGAAGCTAATTACACTAAAGTAGATGTCTGATTTCAGAAAGGAAATTCGACAGAACACACACTCTACACATTTGCCATTTAAGTAAAAAATTGGTATCTTGAAAACATACCATAAAAAGTGAGGTATCCAGAGAGCGCAGACACAAAATAAACGAGAAAGCTCAAGCCAACTCCTGCCCCGACCACCATCATCATCCTGCGCTTGGAGGGACTGCACACACACAAGAAAAATAAAAATGAAGCCTTATTTAAGGCTTTACAAGAAGTATCAGCAATATGAACATATAGAAAGGAAGCCTTTGTTGCAGAATGTTGCAGCTACTGACCAATAAAAACCAGGTTTTTTCCAATGATAAGTTAAATTTGGAACAGACAAATGGAACAGACTCTCGGTAGTGCTGATGAACAAGGGTTCTCAAAACGTTTTCAACTAGAGGCTCCCTTGACCTCGTGGGCCACTGGCCACAGCTCCCCATTAGGGCTACAATCATATACATTGCATAGCAGTGTTATTCAAACTGTGGATCGGGACCTGATGTCAGGTGGGTCGTGGAAAGCCGGGAGTAGCCATCTTGGAAACGGCAGACCTTACTCTTGGTGTATTCCTTTTCTGAGTGTTAACAGTTTGAATTTTCAAGTAAGGTTTTTTAAAATTGTTTTAGTTCAGTGCTTTTACATCATATTTTGTCCTAATTTTGCTATCTGTCAAAGATGCTTCACGGTTGTGCATTTGTTTCAGTCCAAGAATGCCAGTCTGCATTCTAGGCATTCATTTGATTACGTCACACTGACAGCACTTTCTGCTTGATGATGGCGGCACTTCCGGGTTAATGACGTCACTTCCGGGTTAATGACATCACTTCCGGTGGGTTCCAACGCAAGCGTCATTCTAAAAAGTGAGTCCCGATCCAAAACGTTTGAGAACCACTGTTGTATAGGGTGGCGGGTTTTTGTCATGGGGATCCTTTGGCCCCCTTGGCTGGCTTCCACAGCTTCCCAGGGAGCGGCAGCTCACAGTGTGGGAACCACTGCTCTAGAAGAGGAGGCTCCAAACTCTGGCCCACGGGCCGGATCCGGTGCCTCCCCGATCCTTCCCTGGCATGAACAGCGCTTTGTGATCTGCCAGGGAAGCTGAGAATGACCCCTACCACAGCTCCCAGGGTTCTTTGTGGACAGCCACCTCCATGGTCTCCTGCCCCAGCAAGCTGCGCACCTGGCATTCTGCGCATGGGTGGCTGGCTGCAAAGACTCCTGGGAGCTGTGGTAGGGGTCTTTCGCAGCTTCCCCGATTGAACAGAAAGTGCGGTTCAAGCCAGGGAAGATTTTCTCAGCAGCAGCAGTCTCCAGTTTTTGGCAATTGACAAGGTGCACCATGCTGCTGGTGCTTAAGAACGTAAGAACATAAGAGCCTGCTGGATCAGGCCAAAGGCCCCTCTAGTCCAGCTTCCTGTTTCTCACAGTGGCCCACCAGATGCCTCAGGGAGCATGCGAGACGACAAGATGCCTGCATCCCTTTGCCACTCCCTTTCACCTGGTAATCTGAAGTAGCCTACTACTAATGTAAGTAGGTTGCACAATCCATCGTGGCCTATAGCCCATGAGGGGCTTTTCCTCCAGAAATCTGTCCAATCCCCTTTTAAAGGCACCTTGGCCAGATGCCATCACTACCTCCTGTGGCAAGGAGTTCCACCGATTAATTACCTGCTGGGTAAAAAAGTATTTCCTTTTTATCTGTTCTCACTCTACCAACACTCAATTTTAGTGGCTGCCTCCTGGTTCTGGTGTAGTATGAAAGGGAAAAGGACATCCCTCTATCCACTCTATCCATCCCATGCATAATTTTGTACATCTCAATCATGTCCCCATGCAGGGACAGAGCTCACATCCCCAGTGGCCCTACTAATAAATCCCACAAACTCCTGCAGAACACCTGCAGACCACTTGCAGCACACCAATGTACCGCGACACACTGGTTGAAAATTGCGGCTCTGGAACATATTCCCGTAAATTCGAATCATTTTTACATCAGCACTACGTGAACAAGGAAACCACTTTTCTGAGAATTGCAGTACTCTGACCCTAACACCTTTGAGAAAATCTTACATGTTTATGAATTACGTTACCTTTGGAGCTCACAATAAACGGGCAATACTGATGTATGGCAGAGAAATGCGAAAGTCATAATTGGAACGGCATACACACTCTGAAAAAAAGGGAAGAAAACTTTTGTTGTTGTTGTTACAAGGGTATGAAAACAACAAACTAATTCACTATTCAAATTTTCATTATTAACCTAAGTGAGCTGCCACTGAGGGCGCAATCCTAACCCGGAGTTAGGCCGGCACAGTTAGGCCAGCGAAGTTTGGCCGGCACAAAGGTCACTGTAAAGCATGTTTGGACCACTCTCAGAGTCAGCACACAGACATGCGCCATCCTCCCTGGCTCTGAGAGTGGTCCAAACACGCTTTATGGTGGGCTTTGTGCCGGCCAAACTTCGCTGTCCTGTGCCAGCTTAACTCCAGGTTAGGATTGCGCCCTCAAAGAAATACATTTTGAGAAGCAACAATTTCAAACTAAATCAAGATGGTCTCAACGCTTTTTGTCAACCCCTGCGAGGTGAAAGGTGCGCAATAAGTACCTCCTTAGTCAGACGAAACAGTGCTGCTCTACAGCTGTCCGTAGAATTGGAAACCTGTGTAAGACAGACATGCAAGTAACACAATGTGGCCCGCCAAATTACTTCAAGTCACATCATTTTAAAGCAATATTTCCCAACCCCTTTTGCACCAGGATCCCCTTTTTAAGTATGACAACCTTTCAGGACCCCCCTAAGACCAAGGCCGGAAGTGATGTCATTAAGCAGGAAGTGAAGTCACTGTTTTAAATAATTCACACTTTTTGAAAGTCAAAAGAATGCCACATATTTTTTTAAGGATGTTCTGAATGCTTTGTATCTAAGTTTGAATTTTGAGTTCAGCGATGGATTTAGCACTGAGAACAACATTGCCCAGAACGCATTGTGGCTATGCCATTGCTGGTCAAGGTGGCAAAGCCAAATTTAAGGTAGTCTTCAGATAATTTATGCTCCTCTTCCCCATGTGCTGAGACTCATCTAGGCATGCACAAGGAAGGTGTGATGTGCCTGCTCGGAAAGAGACCCAGGAGAGACTTCATCATACGCATACGCACACACCAAGACAAGCCCATAGCGAAGATAATTTCCTTCGCAGAAACAAGCATTGGAGAAGTGGCAATATAATGGGGAAGTCTCTTCCCCAGCCAAAATGAAGCTTCCAAGATGATGATGCCCAGCCTTTTAAGATGGCTGCCCCAAGTTCTTTGCAACCCCCTGAAAATTGGTTCAAGGGACCCTTGGTGGTCCCAACCCCCAGATTGGGAATCACTGTTTTAGAGCAACCATACAGCTAAGGAAAAAAGAGGTGGGCATGGTGCTGAGAGATGCATGCTCAGACAGAGAATGACACTTAGGGCATAATCCTGACCTGGCAGGCCAGCAAAGTTTGGCCAGCACAAGGGCCATCATAAAGCACGTTTGGACCACTCTCGGAGTCAGAGAGGTTGGCACACAGACGTGCGCCATCCCCCCTGACTCCAGGAGCGGTCCAAACACACCTTACGGTGGTCCTTGTGCCGGCCAAACTGTGCTGGCCTAACTGTGCTGGCCTAACTCCAGGTTAGGATTGTGCCCTGAAAAAAAACTTTTGCGCATGGTCAGCTTACACAGTACGCCTTACAGAGACAGAGCTACAACCTTGAATTCTTTTTTAGGACCACTGTGAGCTGGGTGGATATATCTTTTTGAGACTATGTGCTGGAAGAATTCAGGTGGCAGGCCAAATCCAGCCCATGGGCCACAGGTTGCCTATCTCGGGTTTAGTGAGTTAAACAGGGAGTTCTACGTTCCAATTCAGTTATGAAGCTCAGGGGGTAAGTAAGATAACAAATGTGTTATTAAAGCCAGAGCAATGGTTCTCAAAAGTTTTGGCACCGGGACCCACTTTTTACAATGGCATGCTGGGATCTACCGGAAATGATTCATTAACCTGGTGAGGCAGGAGGTTTAGTCGAGAGGGTTAAAGCCTCCGTTTGCCTGAAGATAAGATCCGAAGGTCACCAGTTCGAGAACACCGGAAGCTTCCATGAGCGGCAGACCTTGAGAATTGTGACTGATAAGAGCTGTCTCCAGCTGCCTGTGAGAGAGGAGTTGTGCTGGGCCAGCTGTTTCTTTGGTGGGAGCAGAGAAGCAGGAAGGCAAGCGTGTGGCCACAAAGAAGGACTAGACCACGAAAGTTCTATCTGTATGTTGTTGTAGTTCTTGAAAGGCAGGATTTCTTTGTAATTTGTAAAAAACTCTTGGGGGGTTTAGATAAATGAAGCCTGTCTATGTAAACCGCCTTGAATTAAAGTCAGAAGAGCAATCTAATGACCAAAGAAAGGTGGTATATAAATACTAGCATTATTATCATTATCATTATCATTATCATTATCATGTCATCATCATAATGTGATGTCATCAAGTAGGATGTCATCAAGTGATGTCATCAAGTAGGAAGTACCATACTTGTGTCATAATCAAATGACACTCCTGGAATGCACACTGGCATTCTTGGACTGCAGCAATTGCACAACCAGGAAACATCCCTGACAGAAAGCAAGAGGAGGACAGCTCTGGCTGCTACTCTGGCTCTCCACATACTGCCAACTGCAAAAGCACAGGGCCCAAACTGTTTGGGGCAACTAAAGCTTTATAAAAGGTTGTTCCAGCTTCCAAGATGTCATGGCCCACCTGGTTTATCAGCTTCCAAAATGGCAGCTCCCAGCTTTCCATGACCCGCCTGGCATTAGGTTGCGACCCACCAAGTGGGTCCTGACCCAAAGTTTGAGAAACACTGATCCAGAGCGTATGGGCCATTCTAAATCACCAACACTTATCGTTCAACTAATTATTGTATTGTAAAAGAATAAAATTCAGTTATTTCAGAAATAAAAGAATTAAACATATAATTGCAATTTCGAATAATTCACAGACCTGGGGGACACGAATAGCACCAGTTGGTTGTGGAGGGCAAGGAATGGAAGACTTTTTAACAGTGATCTGGGGAGAGAGAGAGAGAGAGAGAGAGAGAGAGAGAGAGAGAGAGAGAGAGAGAGAGAGAGA